>JALIZH010025907.1:0-23947 GCA_030522465.1 Rhipicephalus appendiculatus | reverse complement strand
GTAATGGGTGGGCTCTTCAAAACACCCAACACTCTAAGGCAAAAGGGTGTTAAAAGGGTGTGCCGTTCGTCCTCTTGGGGACTAATGGGGCTGCCACAACCATTAGTCCCTTTAAGGACTAACGGCACGGGTCTAACAGTTAGTCCCCTCAAGGGACTAACATTTAGTCCTCACATTTACACCCTTGCGGGCAACCGTTAGTCCCCACAGTTGCACCTCAAGGGACTAACATTTAGTCCTCACATTTACACCTTCGCGGGCAACCGTTAGTCCCCATAGTTGCACCTCAATGGACTAACATTTAGTCCTCACATTTACCCCTTACCGGTCAACCGTTAGTCCCCACGGTTGCACCTCACCGGACGAACGGTTGGTCCACTCAAATGCTCCACTGGGATGAACTTTTTATCCTCAGTTCAAATGATGCGTTAATCCCCAGGGATGATTTTGCACAGTTACTCTCTGCAAGGCTTAATACTTTTTCTCGCGTGTTTTTCTCCGCAGTGAGCAACAAATGGCGCAGAAAAGAACACGCGAACAAATATTTAGTCATGCTTGTTTCACTGCTTTCGCAGTCAATGCAACAACAAAAGACAAAAAAGTCAGACAATGAAATGTTTTATTTTTCTATTACATATAAAGTTCCTGCATTCTCTCAGTGAATTCGCTGGCAGATGTCAAATTCAGGTCCAGCCGCGTTGTCATATCTCGTACAGTCGTCTTTGTCAAGCTGCTCCAACGGAAGCGACAGATGACTGGCATTGCACGCACCAGCGCACGCAACCTTCTGCACGTAGTGGACAACGTCTGCACAAAAAGATTGCAAATAGTGAAAGTGAGGAAGATACACGCACATGGCAAATACGTGCAAGGTGAAATAAATACGCACGTCTAAAATATGGCACGCAAATATTTCCACCGCGATGTCATACATAATCTAAAACTTTGGGAAATGGACACCAACCAACTTGTTCAATTAAAGTAACAACAAAGTTTTACTTTAAAATGAAGAGTCCCGACGTTTCGGGTCCAGCTCGGACCCTTCTTCAGGGGTGACTGAGTGAGTGGCACCAGGGATCAACAGAGTTTTTGGCGCCTTCTTCTCAAGGCGGGGGGTGACGCTTGTTTTCACCGACGTGCCGTAGTCCATTGTAGTAGACACTCGGGAGCGCGCCAGCCGACCGGTTCAGGTTTCCAGGAGTTGCCTGAATATGCCACGACTCCACGAAAAGCCGCTTGTGGAAGCTGATTTCACAGTCGACGACGCGGGAGTTGTTAAAGGCGATGCGGTGGTCGTTGACCTCGCTGTGCTCTGCCAGCGCGCTCCTTTGTCGGTCAAAATTGCGGACGTCGTTCCGGTGCTGTCGCAGCCTCTCTGAAAGGTTTTTTGTCTCGCCCACGTACGACGCGCCACAATCCGCACAAGGGATAGAGTAGACCACTCCTTGCGCTTTCTTTTTAGGTGGCCTGTCTTTTGGGCGCGGGAAGAAGCGGCCGAGAGTAGACGTTGGCTTATGCGTACCCATCCAACTAGCAGTGGCCACAGCGCGCGAGGCCCTTGAGTGTGACGAGAACCTCAAAGCCAGAACAAGCCTGAGCGTTGACGAGCTGTGCCGCATGCTGAACTTTTGTCTCAGCAGTACGTTCTTCTCCGTCAACGGAGAATACTACAAACAGCTAACTGGTACAGCGATGGGGGCATCTGTGTCTGTAACAACAGCGAACCTCGTGATGGAAGCGGTGGAAGGAAGAGCCCTGCAGTCGGCTGGCATCACTCCGAAGGTATTTTTACGGTATGTCGACGACTGTTTCTGCATCCTAAAAACTTCGGCCGTGGACGCCTTCACAGCCCACCTGAACTCTATCGAGCCAGCCATTCAGTTCACAGTGGAACGGGAAAGAAACAACTGTTTGCCGTTCCTTGATGTCCTAGTTACAAAGATGGGAAATTTGCTGCAATTCTCGGTGTACCGGAAGCCAACTCACACCGGTCGCTACCTCGACGCTAGTTCCAATCACCCTTTCCACCATAAGGCAGCGGTGGTATCATCTCTACTCACCCGTGCACAGAGGGTCTGTTCTTCGGAGGATAAACGGGCAGATGAGGAACAGTAGATCAGATCCGACCTCCTAAACAACGGCTACTCTAAAGCTTTCATTGCGAGGGTTGCAGGCCGCCAGGCCCCGTTCCCCCCCGACCCCTTCAAGAGGGCACTGACCCGTCGCCTCCAAAGCATGGGCGCGTCTGCATTCCCTACGTCAAGGGCACCAGCGAAGCGCTCGCACGTGTTCTCTGGAGGCAGGGAATAAAAGTGGCGCATAAGCCAACGTCTACTCTTGGCCGCTTCTTCCCGCGCCCAAAAGATAGGCCACCTAAAGAGAAAGCGCAAGGAGTGGTCTACTCTATCCCTTGTGCGGATTGTGGCGCGTCGTACGTGGGCGAGACAAAAAACCTTTCAGAGAGGCTGCGACAGCACCGGAACGACGTCCGCAATTTTGACCGACAAAGGAGCGCGCTGGCAGAGCACAGCGAGGTCAACGATCACCGCATCGCCTTTAACAACTCCCACGTCGTCGACTGTGAAATCAGCTTCCACAAGCGGCTTTTCGTGGAGTCGTGGCATATTCAGGCAACTCCTGGAAACCTGAACCGGTCGGCTGGCGCGCTCCCGAGTGTCTACTACAACGGACTACGGCACGTCGGTGAAAACAAGCGTCACCTCCCGCCTTGAGAAGAAGGCGCCAAAAACTCTGTTGATCCCTGGTGCCACTCAGTCACCCCTGAAGAAGGGTCCGAGCTGGACCCGAAACGTCGGGACTCTTCATTTTAAAGTAAAACTTTGTTGTTACTTTAATTGAACAAGTTGGTTGGTGTCCATTTCCCAAAGTTATTTCCTTCCCAACCAGAGAGAAGTCTCTCAAATGTTCACCTTTATAATCTAAAACGCATTCGAGTCACAGAGCAACAACTCAAGTGCGGCAGCCGCAGCCATCATGCCTAGGCGCCGCGACCGCCGAGCCGCCAGCGAGTCGGCGAGTTCTCTACGAGCGGCGTCGTATTGGCCTCGAGGAGTTACGGAGTCGCCCTCTATCGGGCGCGCCTCGATTGCGTGCTAGGCAGGATACCGCCGCGCGCTCCCCATAAGATTTGCTGTCGGCGCTGTACAAAACACCTCGCGGAAGCGCTCCAGGACATTTCTGTGCGTACTTTCAAAACGAAATATGTTATGTACTGTTAAAATAATAATTTCCGACGAAAAGAAAGCACAACATAGTTTACAGTCGCTGTCTCTTTGCAGAAAACGGAGCGCCCGCTTCACGCGGTCACCGCGATGAGACCCCTGAACCGGCTTCTTGCGTGAAATGTATAGTCAGTCGCTGAGTACAAACTATGTGAAACATTTTGTTAGAGTAGACGCCTGTATACCTAAATGTAACATAACAGAAAGAAGCCTCAAGACAGCGATAGCACGGGTTCACGGCGACCGACGGAGCTTTTGCATGTATGAGCGTCTGCATGTATATTCGTACTCATGGTTTCGCTTTCGCTTCGAGCGTGTTTTGGCGCCGTGCCGTGAACTTTAGGCCGCAAAATATGAGAATTTGTGAGCACACAAAAACTATTGTTGGGCGGACGCTATCAGAGCAGTTCCAAATTTTTTTTGGCAACTTGTGATGCCATCCCTACGATTCAACGTTTTTTTTTTTTTCAGTCAAAATTAATGTATATTTCAATGTAATTTGACATGTTGCCTCGCACTGCATATAGGTCGGTCTTCTAAGCGAGCAATTGCCGCTGCTCCTGTTATTTCAGTGTGTTCGTTTCGTTTGGTGGTCACACAAAGCGTGAGAAAATGCGATGCCTTTTTTATATGTTGCTTAATTATCGTTCCCATTGCATTCCACTGAACTTGCCACTCTCTGCCATCAACAATTTCATAGACCAAAGCTTCACCACTTCGAGATTGCTGATGGGAAAGAAGTGATTTAAGAGGCCTTGTAGTAGCATACAGCGCCAAGGAAACGAATGAAAAATGTAGTAGGGTGATTCCACGTAAGATCGAACAAAGCATGGCCGGTCGACCTTTCAAATTTATTTCAAAATTTTATATGTTCTTCCCTGATAAGTGGAAAGAAGAGATCCGCAACTAGTTTTGCTGGAAAAATTTTTTTTCGAAGCACCGCAAATCAATAATGACGAAGAGGTGGAGTGCCGCGCTTACCTGCTCTGCTGTTTTTTCTGACTTTGGTGTCGAATTACACATAATATATTAAATCTACGTACCTGAAATTTCTTTAACTAAATATATGCATGCTTTGCTTGTGTTCAGTTATTTTTGGTTTTTTCTGGGTCGAGCAGATATTTTTATAAAAAATCTCAAAATCGACCCAAAAAAACGTATTTCTGCCTACTTTGCAGGCCTTTATCTCTGAAAAGGCGTATGACAGAGCAGCGAAAATTCCGCATTACGTTCTAAACATGATTATTTATCAAACTGCCGAAGCCTATGTTAATATCATTTTTTCTTAACGAGATACGATCGGTCTAACTTCAAGAAAACACCGTACAAGGGAAATTTCTGATGACAATTAAAAAAAAACCCCATTTTTGATATTTCCTAAACTTCTTCCACTTATTCTCTTGCACGTCGGCTTTCTTAATCATTAAAAACATATTGCATAATTTTGTTTCGCTTGAAGTTACGGCCCGTCGAATGAGACCATTGCGCAAGGATAGGCAATTGTAGATCCGACTTCCTGCCCGCTAAATGTATAAAATGCAGGCCTAGATTTCAACTTCTTAAATGGCCAGCAGCACTGAAAAACCTGTCGGCTGCACTGAGGACGCCAATTTCGATATCGCGCTCGGGTTACCCAGCACGATGTGCGCGCGCGTGCGCGCGCGCGCCGGACTGTGAGCGCGCGTGCTCGGGTTACCGAGCACGTGCGCGCGCACAGTCCGGCATGCTCCGGCGCAGTGAGAGATGGTTTTCGCGTCCTCGGACCAATAGATTGCGAAACAGCCACACCTCTCGGGTAACTCAACGCTTGTGCACTGAAGCGTCGCTGTTCTATCCTCTCTTTTCTCGCATAGCATCCAGGCGCTGATAACACGGCGGAGATGGGAAGTGCAGAACGTAGCGTACATTATTTGCGCGATTTGTGTGTTCAAAGTAAACTCAAACAAAAGCACGTCTACAATACGAACTTGTATATTTAAACAAAAGCGTTTCGAGGCGACTGCCATAACTTGAGCATGGCTGCTGGGATCCCAACGCACGTGCTTGGCGCATAAACAGAGCCTATCGGCCAAGGTCACAGATGCACTGACTGTAGCTCGAGTTTACCGGCCGCATTCGGCGTCCGCCTAGGAAACACTTCATGGCGTCGACGTGAAACTTGAACTCTGATGGCGTTCCCTCGGTGGTGCTGCTGTGGACGCAACATGAAGACTCTGTCAGGGAGCTGCAAGCGCTTGCTTCACAGACGCGGGCGACAGCCGCTTTCGCGAGAGAAACTGCGATGCGCCATTTGAGATCAGTGGAAAGCATGAACGTGGCGCTCCAGAGGCAAAGCAAAGGAAACAAACGGAAAACTATAAGCAACTGGACGCGGATGCCTGCAGCAGACGGCCTGTACTAGCCATGCGTACGGTCCGCTGCTCCCAGTTCATTCGACTCCGATAGTGCTTACGCTTCGCTCTGCTCCTGTGTGTCTCATGGCGGCACAGTATAGCTCTGAACGAGTGTATTGTGCAGACTACCTTTCGAAGCATCAAAAGGTCATTGCAAAAAAGCGAAATTTTCGCAGAGTTACCGACCTCGACATCAATGTCTTGAAGCAGCTTTTAACATCCAATACACCAGTGACTGTCAGAGAGACGGACTACTTGTGCTACCCGTGCTTTCGCTACTTCTGCAACGAAATATCTTCACGGAACGCGCAGTTGAGCGATGACATTTTTATACCCCCCAGAAGAAGAAATCGACGTCATCAACGAGACCATTGCTACTACCGGCGTGTCCCCTTTGAAACCTCCAGCCACAGTGAGAAGTCGGGACAGGCCTGCCTACATCAAGAGAAAACAAACGGAGGTGCAGAAGGCGGTAGCCAAAAATGTTCGCTGCAAGATACGCCGAGCGTACAGCCAAGGTGATGCATCGAGAATTTCATCCGAAGGAAAGTGCACCTTGTGTGCGCAGTGGACGGAAAGCTTTCGGCAAGCCTATGCAGCATCGACGACACCACAGGAACGTTGTCAACTTCTCACTCTCCTGCCATCAACGCTAGCGAAAAATGAGATTAAGAAGCTTATTCCCGAAGCATCGATGTATCAAATCAACAAGTCAAGGAAACTGAAGGAAAATCACGGCGTTTGGTACCGACCAGATCCTTTCACCAGGCATAAGGTGAGCCCTGAGTGTGTGTCTGAGGCGCTTGAGTACTTTACGAAGGACGAGTTGGAATGTTCCAGACAAAGCCCTAACAGAAAGGATGTCCTGTCGGTTACCATCGATGGAGAAAAAACATTCGTAACAAAACGTTTCATGACAAGATCAATTAGGGAGGCATTCCGCATATACAAAAACGATCATCCCGATTCTGGCATTGGCCTATCGAAATTCTACACCTTGCGACCGCGCTGGGTAAAATGCTATCCGCAGCATGATGTGTGCGTTTGTGTCATTTGCGCCAACTACAAGCTTTGCCTTGCCGCTCTTCAGAACATTACTGGCCACAACATCGATGCTGATGACCTTCACACATCATTCATTTGCATTCCGTCATCACCACAGTGCCTTCTAGGCGAATGCACTCAGTGTCTGAAAGGCAGGTCTCTGACAGTGGAGCAACTCAATATCCCAGAAGACGAAGAAATTCTGCTAGCGACGTGGGAGGCTGGCGACCTTGTGAAAAAGGTTTTGGATGCTGACACTTTCTTGAATCATCTTCGGGTGTTAGTGGAAAAGTGGATTGTGCACAACCACATCAGAAAGACACAAGGTAAAGCTATCTACGAGGAAAAGCAGTGCGCACAGCGTGGAAGCATTGTATTCCACTTTGATTTTGCCGAAAACTGGACTGTCGTGCTTCCTGATGAAGTTCAGGCATACCACTGGCAAAAGCAGCAAGTTTCCGTGTTTACATGCGTGGTCACAAGGAAAAAATCTACGGAGAGTTTCGCGATCGTTAGTGACGACCTGAGCCACGACTCCGCACACGCCTGCTTGGCTCTAAAGAAAGTAAAAGAATGGGTGGACGATAACCTGCCGGTGTACTCCAAGGTGACGTATGTGAGTGATGGAGCCGCCAGTCATTTCAAAAATAGGTACCAGCTTTTCGAGTTCAGAAAGAGCGATTGTCCCAATACCCAATGGATATTCTCAGCTACTGGGCACGGGAAAAACGCATGCGACGGAGTAGGAGGACTCGTCAAGCATCAGGCGATGCTCAACAACTTGAGAACAAACCCTGAAAGTGCCATTCGTGCAGCCAGAGACTTTGTAACTGTTTTATCAGAAAAACTGAAAGGTGTTCATCTCATACATTTGGAAGAAAAAGAAGTTGTTGCCTTCCGTAAGTTAAAAAAGGAAGAGTGGACGACAGTGCCCGCCTTCCATGGCATCCAGTCTTGGCATGCCTGGCAGCTATCCAGGTCGGCAGGAGCATCTCCTGAATTTTGCGTGGCACGCATATCCGGGTCTGTATGGAAGAAATTACGTGTACAGGAATGAAGGCAATCTGCGTTGCCGAATCATTCGAATAAACAATTGCTGCCCAGAAACAAGTTTTCGTTGAATGAAGCGGTTCTCCATCAACTTCACAATTTTCCATTTCACTCAAGATTATTTGGAATGCGTTGCTTGCTTATTGAATTCTATCTTATCTTTTGGTAATCTAAGATGTGTGTGAAATTCTGAGTGCGTTTTCGCGTAGGTGATATGCGCAAAACGTCCGTTTGCTCTCCGATGCCACATTTGCATCAAGGAGCCCCATGCGTACAACACTGATTCCTAATCGTTCACCACGGTGTCTCTTACAGCTAATTTGCAGCTTTGAGAAATAGTTACTCGATACAATATCATGCCAAAATTAAAAAGTCGTACGCGATCCCAAACGTCATACAATCCTCAGACCAACGTGGCGCGCTTAGTCTCGCTAAAGGGCCTCATTCGAAGGGCCTAACTTCTAGCGAAACAAAATTATGCAATATGTTTTTAATGGTTAAGAAAGCCGACATGCAAGAGAATAAGTGGAAAAAAGTTTAGGAAATATCAAAAATGGGGTTTTTTTTTTAATTGTCATCAGAAATTTCCCTTGTACGGTGTTTCCTTGAAGTTAGACCGATCGTATCTCATTAAGAAAAAAATGATATTAACATAGGCTTCAGCAGTTTGATAAATAATCATGTTTAGAACGTAATGCGGAATTTTCGCTGCTCTGTCATACGCCTTTTCAGAGATAAAGGCCTGCAAAGTAGGCAGAAATACGTTTTTTGGGTCGATTTTGAGATTTTTTTATAAAAATATCTGCTCGACCCAGAAAAACCAAAAATAACTGAACACAAGCAAAGCATGCATATATTTAGTTAAAGAAATTTCAGGTACGTAGATTTAATATATTATGTGTAATTCGACACCAAAGTCAGAAAAAACAGCAGAGCAGGTAAGCGCGGCACTCCACCTCTTCGTCATTATTGATTTGCGGTGCTTCGAAAAAAAATTTTTCCAGCAAAACTAATTGCGGATCTCTTCTTTCCACTTATCAGGGAAGAACATATAAAATTTTGAAATAAATTTGAAAGGTCGACCGGCCATGCTTTGTTCGATCTTACGTGGAATCACCCAGTAGCATTCGCCGCACTTGTTCTGCAAACGTCGATGTGAACAAGGACCTACCTGAACTTGAAATAGCGGTGAAAGAAAGGGAAGTTATTGCAGCAACCTGCAGCTGCAAAGTAGGGTAACAACAACACGTAAATAGTGAAATACAAAATTTTAATGCCCAGCATTATTTGGCGAGTTGCCCAGCAATTAGGGAAGTATGTCGAGTCTAACGCCAACAGCGCGGCATCTTTTCCACATAATTAAATAAGGCTAAAAAAAAGCATGGGGTTGGATAGGCCCAACTTGAGTTTGAGAGTGGCACAAGTAAATTTGGGCTTTTTAGCACGTAGCGTTTGCGTCATGAGAATGCACGAGACTGAAAGAATGTTATTGCCAACATAAATGCAGCACACATCAGCCGCAACATTTGACTCGCTCGCTATGTACATCCACCAGCAAACGTCGCATATAGGTTATGAAGGCGAAAACCTTCGGTGCCTCATCAAAAGGGAAGATTGACCGTCAGCTTCCCGCGTCGTCGGCGCCGGCACGAGTAATACAAAAAAAATCATCACCACGTGATGACGTCACCATATGTCGTCATCATGACGTCACAGATTGCCCAAATTTGTGAAGACGTCATGACGTCGCCATGACGCCACATAACGTGATGTCACATGATGACGTGTTCACACGACATGTTTGCTTTGCACAGCCTCCGTGATCGGTGGGCCGATCGCGGAGGCAGTGCAAAACTTCGTTAGGTGCACAAAGTTTTTTGGAGCGGGGCGGGGAAAATCAATACATTGAATGACACGAAGGAGAAGAAGGTGGCTTTCGCCTTCCGATCATCTTAGGGGAATGTACAAGGAACCTTGCGAGTTTTTAAATCCAACGTATCTAAACAGTCACTCAAGTATCTGCAGCCCATATTGTAGACGCTGAGCACGGGGCCGACGATCAAGAGGTCGCAAAGGAACGTTCTGAGATGGTATCTCAGGATGCAAAAGGCAGCGCCTTTTCTATACTGCGGTAGATAAGCACCATTAGCCGGCGGGAAGCGCGCGCGGACGATCGTCGCATTGCGCACTTTCTGCTACTCAACATCACAACCCCGACGCAGTAGCGAAAATCGTCGTCACGGAAGTGCTTATTGTACACATGACTCGTATCCGATCGCTGCTTGCCGGTTCTTAGCACCACAACGCGCTCTTCACGCAGTTTCTTGTCCCACGGGCACCGCGCAGGCTTATACCGGACTTCGTTGCGTACGTCCGGCACTGCGGCACCGAGCAGTAAGAGCAGCATGTTCATCACTTTCGGAGGCAGCCACTCCTGTTACAATGGGTTCAGTTGGGTTCAAAATGCCAGAAAGCCTCCGTATTCGCACCGACCGCAGCGCAGGTGGAGCTTGAAACTCATTTACAAAGCACGCGGCAGCGCTCCGCAAGCAGCCGACGCGGCCGCCGAGACCGCGTGATCCTGCCAAGCACGTCACGCCGACGGTGGCGCCGGCGTTTCCAGTGGTGGCCCTCGAGGCCAATACAGCTCGAGCAAGCGAACGCGGGGCCGAACGCGGAGCTTCTGCCGCCAGCGAACCTCGAACAGAGGAGCGAGCGAACGCGGAACCGCCGCCACGAACGGCACTGAGCTGCTTTCGAGCGAGCGCCGCGGTAGCCGACGGTAATGTCGACAAATTTTCACAAAGTTCCTGGATCGAGCGGCAGAGTACAACGAGCGAACGCGGGGGCCGCCGCCACGAACGACGCTGAGCTGCTTGCGACCGATTGACGGGGAAGCCAACGGTAATGGCGAAAACTGTCCACAGAGTTCCGAAGCACAGCTAAAGTCGGCTAGCTAAAGCACCCGCCAGTTGCCGGTGCACTTCAAGCGCGCGACATACAACCGAGCTCGTTGACGGCAACCGCAATGCATTTTGGACTAGTCGCACCGCAGCGGCGAGGCCTCTGCCCAATATCGCGAGCCCGCAGCTCATCACCGCGGCGAGAGCGTCCAGGCGGCCGACGGCAATGGCGGCCAATTTTCAGGCAGTCACGAAGCACAGGCGAGCGGACGCCAAAGCCGACCTTCGCGGTGCATTTCGTGCGCGCGATATATACAACACGATCGAGCCCGTTGCCAACTAGCGCGATGCGCTTCGCGCAAACGACAGGTACGGAAAAATAAAGTATGATCACTTACTTGTGAAATAATCCAGCGCCAACTTCTGCCCAGAGTCGGATTGAATTCATGGATCCGATAGGCCTATGTCTTCTCGGCCGATATTCCCAGCCGGTGTCGACGCAGTGCCGTTGCTACGCCAGCGCACCGTGGCCGGAGAAATACGGCGCGGCGTCTCGGCGTGTCGAGACCAGCTCCAAACTTCATGGTTGCGGCGAAACGTAAAAGCAGCACCGCACGCTCATCCACGCATACGCGGCATACGTGTTTATCCAAGGCACCGCGGCGTAGTTCCTAAATCATCGAACTCTCCGAGCGCGACACAACCGCCGACGCGCCTCCATGAAAACAAGTGAGAAGACTGACCAAGAGCGAGGAGGACGGTTAGTTCCCTTGACAACGGTTCGCACACGTGACGTATTTCCCGCGCGGTTCATCCCTTTGGTGCCTTTGGAGACTAACTGGTTTGCACACGGCATGCATCCCTCTGTGGTTACTCCTCAGCGGTCTATCCGTTCATCGCGCGCGCCTATTGGGCTCCGTTACTCCTCTTTCGGGTAATTGTGCCTTAGAGTGAATAGTTGCACAGTTCACATGTTTTGATGCCTGGCGCGATTCTGCGTTTCTGCCACGCAATATTACATGTATTAAGGAGACTCCTTCCACTACATGACATTCATACAGTGTTTTCTTTTCTAAAGAAGTTTCAAGAAATATCGTCGCTCAGTGGTAAAACCTGCTTTCCACGCAAAGAGCTTGGCTTCGAACCTCACTTAGACCCAAAATTTTTTATTCTTTGTTTTATTTGCATCTTTCTCGATTTTTCGGTCACGGACAAGATGGTCATTTATCGGTCACAATCAACGACGCCTTCACCGACGCAGTCACCGACGCCGACCCCAACAACGGAATTTATGAGAAACCAGCTCTTTAACGCTCTGGCGTTAAAAAAAAAAAAGAAAAAAACCGCCAGGCCTGCGCGGAACGCGCAGCACAGTCTTAGCGAAAGCTGTAAGAGCGCCCTTTCTAGAGCATGTTGTAGACTCTCTTGGGGCAACTAAAACAAGTACACTTGCAAGGAACCCGCCATGCCCTAAATAATCCCTATCGAAAAAAAAACAGCGTTTCCAGTGTCTGCCAGTGCGTTTCAGCGCGCTGGGTGAAACTAGAAACGCTGTACAGTGTGTCCCAGTGTCTCCCAGCGCGCTGGGAGACACTGGGACACACTGTACAGCGCGCTGGGAGACACTGGGACACACTGTACAGCGTTTCTAGTTTCACCCAGCGCGCTGAAACGCACTGGGACACACTGTGCAGCGTCGCCCAGTGTCTTACAGCGCGCTGGGAGGCACTGGTCACGCTTTACATGTCTGCCCGGGCGCCACCGGTCGACGCTCGGTTATTAGAAGTTTGATTGTCCCTGTACATTTTTCTTTATTCACTTGGGTTCAGCACATTGGGAACACCGGAGGCACATTGGAAAAAAACTGGGCGCGCTTGATGGACTTTCTATAAGACTTTATATTGGATCGCGAGATGTCGAGCGTAAAATTTACCGAATATTTTCAAAATGTTCTGTCCTGTGTGCTACACATTTCAGTTTCAGTTAGGCGACGGATGTGCTTGTAGGCTAAAGCAATCATCTGTCGAGCGCGCGTGCGCTTTCCTTGAAGTGTGCTCGAGTGTCTTCAATGTAGTTCATAAACCACATCGAAAGAACTCATCATTCGCAACACAATATGGCAGTAGTATTAGTCTGATAATCAAGATCAACCTGCTCTAGCAGTCAGTCGTTCCCGCTCGTACCGCAGAAACCCGCACGTCACCGGCAGCAGTTAGCCGCTGCAACGCCCAATCTCGGCGTTTTCAGCATCTGATTTGTGTAATCGAAGGTGCAAATATGACCTCGCTTGGGTCAGTTATGATCGAAACTACATTTTAGCGGTTATTAGACTCTTTGTAATGGAATATATATCCACGATCTTCACAGCGACCATGGCTCACGAAGTGCGGCCCTAAGCCTAATGCTCGTTTCGGCCAGAGTGAACTAATGCAGATCTAGTACGCGGAACGTAAACAAGGGGACAGAAAATATGTTCAAACGGGTGACGAAAAGTGCAGTGTTCAGTGAGCAGTTCAGATGCACGATGTTTGCTACGTAGGTATGACAAACCGCTTAGCGAAATAGTGCGATTGCCGCAACACATCTGCGATTACGCTCGTAAGTTTTGGTGCAAAACGTGCCAGGTAGACGTTCTGATCCAAGGCAGCCCATAACAAACAAACAAACAATTTCCTGTCAGGCTGGCGCGAGTACGAAGAGACGAAAATCTGCGTTTCTAAGCGAGAAAACATTACAATTGGATACCGGAATTAGCTATAACATGAAAAAAAAAAAAATTGCCCGAAGCTTGTCTTTCGAGTGTGGCGTAGTGGGTAGCGTGTCAGGCTCAGAATGAGTACGTCGAGGTAGCAGGTTCAAATTCTGCGTGCTCGTTCTTTTTTAATTTTTTTTCTCCCAGTGCTCGTGTTCCAGCCTTAATTACGATGTGGGAATAACCAAAATTTTAAAAAACAATTTAAAAGACCTATTTTGGCCCATAAGGCGTGTCCCAGTGTGCAGCGCGCCAGCGTCCAGTGTGCCCCGTGCAGCGTGCCATTGTCCCAGTATCCAGCGCCACACTGGTCCCAAAATCAGGTATGGCGCTGGGACAGTGCCAATGGGTTTTGCGAGAGGGATAACTTTATTCAGGTTGGGAAACAACCATTACGCCATTACCCGTCATTCCGCGGAGAAGTGAGGTACCTGCTACAAATCTGCAAAGCATCATGTGCACTTTGGTGATGCGGTAGCTGATGACGATGACGATTTAAAGGGGCCCTGCAACGTGTTTCCAAGTAACCATCGAATGGCTTCACTAAAGGAGTTTATTGCTTCCCGAATCGACCACCGCAAAAATTTTTAGAATTGTAATTGTTTTCTCTCTTCTCTCGTCCCGACGACCGCGCTGGAAGCTAAGCAGGGAGGGTTGGCACGGGAAACCTTGAGTACCCTTTCCTTTTTTTTTTTTTCTTCTTTGAACGCGCGGCTAACCTTGCGAGATTGCGAGAACGTGCGCGGGCACGTGGTGCCTTCCCTCGGCGGGCGCAGTAAATAAACAGCCCACGATGCTCGAATCAGCCAATGGCCGTGAATTTTCGTATATAGCGTGGTCAATTGAGTATATGGCATCATTTGTAGAGAGACGAGGGAACGATTTTCCATGCGAGGGAACCATGTGAGGGATTTCATGCGAGAGGTTTTCCATGTGATCCATGTATAACCCATATCCATAGCAAGGGCCTCGTTCTGGCAGACTTAATGCCTTCGGGTAGTATGCGAGCGATTATTGGTGAGCTGCCAGCTCGCAATAAGATCACGCGCTACGTGCACGCCAACAGGCAGAAAAAGGGGTGTTCCATAATCGCCGTCATGGCTACTAGCGGCGCTAACACTCCCAGGTTTAAATAAACATATTGTCAGGGGTCGTGACGTTGACGAAGGCAGTATTCGGCGTATCCGCGATAAAACTATTTATTTCGCCGAACTTGTGGCCGGGAAACGGAAGGTCAAACTACAGCGATGCACAATGTGCACTGATATCGGCGAAGAGAGGGTCGATCGTCGATAATCTGATCCGCGGCAAGGCGCGTCGGCATTTACCTATACATGCGTCATCGAACATTCGAGCGTTATCGCAGGTGGCCGCAATTGTTTGAGAATAAACTTCGCTATTCGCGTTTGCGCGCTCAAACATAATATCCTAACATGATATGGTCCCAGACATTCTGGCGCGGTTTGCGCAAGGCAATATCTACACGTGCAATGGGCTGGTAACATAAAACATAGAAAAAGTACACCATCTCCCGCTAAAGGGAATCATGTGTAGATGTGAAGCAGCGGGCGCCAACGCTTACACTGGCGGCGGCGTTGACGCTGGCGCTCATCGCAGCGTTGCGCAGGAGAGAAAACTGGGGAGGCGCAAAGCAGGCAGTGATGGAGCAGTGTTTCCTACTGGAACATGCCAATCGCTGCTAATGGGCAATGAGAGACAGAAGACTCCGACTGGACACAGAGACGCGCACTCCGCTTTTAGTTAACGCGCACGCTGCGAATTTTTATTGTTCAACAACGCACAGGAGAAATCTTCCACCGGCACCACCTTGGAGGTCAAGATCCATTGCCATATATACGGGATGGCCAGTGAACGGTTGTGCAGCGCGAGCAGTCGGTTTTTTCAACCAAGAAACTCGCTAGCAGACGCTGCCTGCGTCGGCATCGCGAGGCGAGAGAGGGGGGAAGCGGAGGAGAGGAGAGAGGGGGGGGTGACACGCATGCGCAGTGGGAGTGTGAACGCCGTGGGCAGGGATGCGTAGAGGAGAGAGGGGGGGGAGCG
This sequence comes from Rhipicephalus appendiculatus, assembly GCA_030522465.1. Classification (NCBI taxonomy): domain Eukaryota; kingdom Metazoa; phylum Arthropoda; class Arachnida; order Ixodida; family Ixodidae; genus Rhipicephalus; species Rhipicephalus appendiculatus. The sequence continues at coordinate 8,502 of JALIZH010025907.1, read as the reverse complement.
TAGGAGAGCAGAGAGAGGGGGGGACGCGCATGCGCAGGGGGGAGTTAGAAGCCGCGGGCAGGGATGGAGAGAGGGGAGTGTAAGACGGGAGAGAGGGAAGGGAGGCGCATGCGCAGTGAGGGTGTGGTTGCCGTGGGGAGGGATGCCCAGAGGAGAGAGAGGGGGAGAGGAGGTTTTTTATTTTTTTCTTTAACTGTTTGCGCATGCGCAGTAAGGGTGGGCACGCGGCACACCACCACCACCACCACCACCGGATTAAGCTTCGCCATAAGATGCTTCACATCTAAAAACTTCCCCATCTCCTGCCCAAAGGGAACCATGTGTGCATTCGAAGCAACGGGGAGATGGCTGGCTTGAGCGGGAGAATTGTCGCCGCTCCCGTTTCGCGGAAGCGGCCTGGTTGCTCATCGCGGCGCTGCACAGGAGACAAATGAGGTGCGCGCGCTCCGTCATTTTCATACCGCGGAACTACCGTGGCGCCCCCAGCGGTGTATGCAGCTGAGGGGACCGTAGGAGAGGAGAGAGAGGGGGGGGAGGGGGACGCGCATGCGCTGTGGAGTTGTGGGACGAGGGGCGGAGGGACAGACAAAGCCCCCGCAAGCCCATGCAAGCAAGATCAAGGAATGGAGTCAACGGGACGCGGGCGCCGCTCCGTAGAGTATAGGATTCCTAGAGGAGAGGAAGGAGGGAAGCGTAGGAGAGGATAGAGAGGGGGTGTGAAACGCGGGAAGGAGGGACGGACAAAGCCCCCGCAAGCACATGCAAGCAAGATCAAGGAATGGAGTCAACGTGGGCGACAGACACCACCGGTAGTACGTGTTATTCTTTGCTTGCACCCACCACCTGCCTAGCCATTGCTAAGCACCCAATCTGTGCTCTCGGTCATGACTCTGGTGACTGTGGTGGTGGTTGACAGCCTTATTGTATTACAGTGTTCTGGTTCGCATAGTGGGTGCTTCCCTACTTCATAAAAGTGACCGGACGCGGGAGGGAGAGACGGACGCGGTAGGGAGGGACGGACACAGCCCTGAGCATAAGATGCTTCGCATCTACAAAAGGAGTGTGTGTGGCGATATATACCCCATAAACTGTAGGGGATGGGGAGGGGGGGATGACCGCCACTGTAGCTCAGCCGCTAGACCATCGGACGCGTTATTCGAAGGTCGCAGGTTCGGGCCCCGTCAGCGGCAAATAACCTTTTAAATGCGAAGCATTTCTTAGCGAACTTCGGCGACTTTGAGCGTATCTATCTATCTATCTATCTATCTATCTATCTATCTATCTATCTATCTATCTATCTATCTATCTATCTATCTATCTATCTATCTATCTAGCCGCCTACGACTTTGTGCTCTCCTGGCCGTATCGTTAATGGGATTTATACCAAATTTGGTATGCCATAACATGACTGTATGAAGAACATAAATGGCTGGTCATATCATGAAAATCATGACTAACTTGTCATGAAAAGTATGATTTACATGCCACGCTCATGGGCGGCTCGCGGCCGTTTCGTTAGCTTGATATACACCAAATTTGGGATTGAGTGACGTGACTGTATGACGAACATAAATGACAGGTGGTAAGATGCAGATAATGACGTGCATGTCATGTGCAACATGACTTGCATGCCACGCTCATGACACTCTCGTGGCCGTTTCGCTAGCTTGAAATACACCAAGTTTGGTATTGAGGGACGTGACTGTACGACGAGCATAAATGACAGGTGGTAATATGCAAATCATGACCTGCATGTCATATACAACATGATTTACATGCCACGCTCATGGCGCGCTGACGGCCGTTTCGCTAGCTTGATATACACCAAATTTGGTATGGCGTGACGTTACTGTATGACGAACATAAATGCCAAGTGGTAATACGGAAGTCATGACATGTCATGTGCAACATGACTTGCATGCCACGTTCATGACACACTCGTGGCCGTTTCGCTAGCATGATATACAACAAACTTCGTATTGAGGGACGTGACTGTATGACGAGCATAAATGACAAGTGGTAATATGGAAACCATGATATGTCATGTGCAACATGACTTGCATGCCACACTCATGGTACTCCCGTGGCCGTTTCGCTAGCTTGATATACACCAAATTTGCTGTTCAGTGACGTGATTGTATGACGAGGATAAATGACAAGTGGCAATATGCAAATCATGGCATGTCATGTGCAACATGACTTGCATGCCACGCTCATGACACCCTTGTGGCCGTTTCGCCAGCTTTACATACAAATTTTAAGGTGAAAGCCTTTAACGTCTCATGTTCACGTCCGACGTCCGCCCGTCCGTCTGTCCCTCCAGCCGTGCCCTGGCAAAGTGCCAGATGGGCGCCGGGGCGCGCAAACGGACGCTGGTCGCGGTGGACTTTACAGCGCTCGCGCTTTGCTTGCGTAGCGTCGCTGTGACCAGCGTCTCTAATCATGCAAGGAGGGAGACGCGCGCATCGCGTTCCATTCTGACCGACCCCGTCTCAGTGGGTGCAGGCGTTCGAGGAACACACTTTGGAATTGACAGGGTGTCCGTCAATGTAAACGCTGGAACGTGGATGGCGTCTGCACGATGCGCAGAGCGCGAGAATACGAACGCATGCGAAACGGAGGCAGATTGGTCTCGCGTCTCGTTGCGATTCGAGGTAAAAAATTAAGCGAACATAGGTGGCAGGTTGTAACATAAAAATCATGGCATGCATGTCATCTACAATGCCATTTACATGCCACGCTCATGGTGCGCTTGCGTCCAGTTCGCTAGCTTGATATACAGCAAAATTTGTATTGCGTGACGCGACTGTATGACTAACACAAATGACAGGTCCTAACATGTAAATAATGACATGCATATTATGTACAGCATGATTTGGTCCTTGCTGGCTTCTTCGCATCACATCGATTCCCACAGTGCGTGGGATCTGCTGGTATTTTTTGGCCTTTTTTTCTTTCTTGAAATTTACACTACAATTACTACTAATAACATCCCAAACTTTCCTTGGCATCATTGTCTGTTAGTTCTCATTAATATTGTGTCTAACAAACAAAAAGCGAGCCCTTAAATTTCCACTTCTTTCCTTCATTCATGTCTGATCCAGGGTTCGATGGAAACTCAAGATCCTCAAACTTATTTTACACTGATCATGTACGTACATTCAAAATCCTGTTAACAATGAATACTAGCTGTCTTTCAACTGTTTGTTCACCGCCTCTGGCTGCGCAACGCATGCACAAATAGCGTTTTACTGCTTTGCTTTTAAATTGCGCGGAAAGACGGTCACAAAAAGAAATGCGATAAACCCGGGACGACTCGTTACTAGCAACTAAAATATTTTGTTCAGAACGCACATTTATATAACGCCATCCCAGTAAACCCCCAACATGACGACCGACAACAGGCAGTTGCCTAAAGCATCACATCATCTGCTGGCAAGTGTCGTTGCAGGAACCCTATCTCTTCTTCGTGTAAATTGATAGAGGGATGGCTTATGCACCTCGAACCTTCTTGGCTGATGTGAAAGGCCTCGGTAATTTCCCTCCGAGTTTTCACTTCGCACTGTGGTTCTTTCAAACAGAGGCGTCCATCCGCTCTCCGCACAGTCTTTGCAGTGCATGGCTAAGTGTGTGTATCGCGTGCCAATCAAGGAACTGTGGTGTTGCCTAAAGCGTGTGTTCAGGCATCTTCCGGTCTGCCCGACGTAGACCATCTCGCTCGACAGGGGCTGTCTATATAAGAGACCTACTGCGTAAGGCACAACAGGCTTGGTGTGTTTCACACTGCATACCTTGCGATTTCGAGACGGAGATTCCGCATGCTTGCTGATAGCAGAGCAAATATGCCCCACCATTCGATTAGCGGAAAAGAACGCGAACGCCATATCTCGACCCTACTCTCTTGAGGCCGTGTGATAGCCAGTGGACGTATGGCATCTTCGCCACTCTCTTGACGTCCTAAGAGGTGACCCTGAAAGTGTTAGTGCCAGTATTCAGCTTTAAGGCGCGCCTTAATTTTTCACATGTGGCAGTAATGACACCATTTGGGGCTCATCATTTATAACTTAATATTACACGCACAATTATCTACTATCGTCTAACTGCTGAATTCTAGACCCCATTGCATTTGCAAGAAAACGTAGTTGTACTCTTAACGTTTTGAAAATTGTCGATAGAGGCTAGAACTTTGCGAAGAACAGTTGTCGACGTTTGGCTCTCAGAAGCAATAGATTATATCAGCAACGATGCTAAACGCTTATACACCAATATACAACACACTCCGAAGATATCAGGCGCAAAAGCAGACGGATCCGACTTTTCAGGCATCGTGATCAAGCTTCACTTGAAACTTGAGGGAAAACACACCAGTTAGATGTGGCAAGTCTGATGGCGTCAACCTTCTGTCATTTACTAAACTCCCGCTTTCTTATTCCTTCAACGCAATTATTCTGTTGCCAGGTGCTAGCGAACTAATCCCTTCGCCTTATGTTTGCGGAAAAGGTTATGTAATAGTCATAGGTGTGCGCAAGGGGTGGGGGGGGCACGAGCGGCGGCCGCCCCCCATAGTCAACTAAGAGAGGGGGGCGCACAGTTTGCCCCCATACACTGACATAATAGGGAGGGGGGCTACAATGGGGCGAAGGCTCACTGTTTCGCCTATGGTAGTAGTGATAGAATTAAGGATACGTTCTAGCCGATAGTAAGGCTGCTTATTGCTGCTCACATTGCACCCGGATGCTTCCTCAACTATTCAAATTCTGTTGAAGACCCATTTCGTTTGCGCTCATAGTTTAGTTACCTCGTTGCTTGCTCCGCCTTCTCTGACTAGGTGCCAATATAAAGGGTCTGCCTTAATGGCGCCTTGTGCACTTGGTACAACTAAAGTCACCGCAGACTGATACGTTGCAGTAGAAAGACAAAACTCGTAAAACAGTATTATAAATCCAGACATGGACACAAGATAAGCGAAACAAACGACAACAAACTCTCTCCCTGGTTTCCTCGGCTGGACGCCTAACTTTTAGTACGTTGAGTTACTGCCAATTAAAATTCCACTCTGTCATTATTGAGGCAGAAATAAAAGTATCTCGTTTTATTTGCATAGGCCACTTGTACGCTTTGGCAGCCTAGCGCAAAACACGAATGCTAATAAGAAACTAGATGCCAACAGATGAATTGTTAGCAGTAATCTTGCGTGTACTTTCCGAGCAAGAAATCTTTATTGCATTTTTCCATATCCTATCCCAAATAAACACAAAAAATCAGACGCATTAGCTTAAGGGAATAGCTGTTGGCGCACACCCTGGATGAAGCAATTACTCGAATCTTCCAGCGGAAGGGAGGGCTGTTGTGCAGCTGATGCAGAGGGAACGAAAATTGATTAAGCCACTGGTGTCCAGCGTTCAGTGCTTTCTCACCTACTGCATAACCTGCAGCAGCTGCACTTTGCATTTTCGTTTGCAACTATATCTGTAACGCCCAGAAAGTGAGCATTCCAGCTCGTTGAAGCGATGACATTTGGCGTCACTATTCGCCATTCATCACAAGCGCAGAATACTGATCGCAAGGAAGGCACTATTCTTCGATGAAGTCTTCCACGTCGTTCAATTCGCGGTCTTCGAGAGTGAGAGTCGAGGCCGTCCGTGTGGGAGACTGAAACATGTCATCTTCAAGCTCCTGGAAGACAGTGAAGCACACGCGAGTATTCGGCGTCAAAAACAAAAATGAAAATAAGAGCGATAAAAGGTTCACTGGAGTTTTATAGGACAAAACAACGAAACCATTGCGAGCGACACTGCAACGGGGTACTTGAATTTATCTTAACTACCGGAGGTTTCTTAACGTCCGCTTGAATGTGCGTACACGACTGTTCTTGCGTCCCAATCCTATCTGCTCGTCTTCAGCGTTATTATCAGCCTTACCTGGATTCACGTTTATACTTGTAGCGCATCACCATCGCCATTCATTATCATCATCATTTTGACTAGCCACCGCGCCGCGCCTCTCGTGCAGCTCATGCTGAGCACGAGCCGCGAGAGAGTTAGAACGGGTTCACGCGCCTGGCGGAACTGGACGCCGGCAGCTGCCGCCGCTCCGTTAGGCCTTCGCTCAATAAAGTGGCGAGACAGCGGCACGGCCACGTTGGCCGCCTTCACGACGACGTCTCTCGTCTCTGTCTCTCGCTACAGTGGTGACCCGGACAAAACGCCTTTCGACGAGCGGCCACTGCCATGTTTCGACGTCCCTACCCGCAAGTGCCACCGTTCAACCCGGTCTACCCCCCGAGTGTGGTTTAAGCAGTTGGATGCCATTCTCATGGTGGATGGCGTCACCGCACAACCGGAGATGCACGCCGTCCTGCTACACGCCCTCCCGGTTGAGCTCCGCCATCTCGCGGCCGCGTCGACATCCAGCCAACAGCCATACGACGACCTCTGCACTGCGGTGCTGGCCTTCTACGGAGAAATCTACCGCCCGCTTCCGATGAGCCGCAAGTTCCGGGTTTCCCCCTCCGTCGACTCGAGCTCTACAAGCCAGCCCGCAGCTCTCCTTATACTACGACTTTTCTTCCCCGGCTACGACTCCTTCTACCTCGGGTCCGGACACAGGAACACCCATTCCTGCGCCCGACCACGACGACCAGGTAGAAGACGCCCCTGCGTTGACCAACCTTCCCGAGGACCTTCCCGAGGGTCTCCGAAAGTACGAGGGTCCGTCACGCATGCCTACCACTCGCCCGTCTTCCCCAACCTCGACGGCTCGTGACACCTCTGACACATCAGACTCCACGACGGCAACCTCGCCGCACGCCCTGGAGTCTGCCACAGACATGGTCACCAACCGAGTTTCCTTCGACCAACCGAACCTTCCATCGGCATCAACGCTCTGCGCGTCTTGCCAACAACGACCACCATCGACCTCGAAAACAACCACAGCAGAGGTTCGCACCCCCTCACCAGCCACGGCCGAACGTGCGGGATGTGGCAACCATGACGGAAACTCTCGAGGAGCGCTCATCTGGCTCGCCACAGGTACAGCAGACCACGTGTGCCCAACTAACCACGCAGGCAGGCAACCAGCCTGCCATGCCACGTACATGCTCCCCCTGATCTGGCCCCCCAAGATTTTTCGGTGACTGCATTTGACGCACCTTCCCGTCCCTCTTCCGTATCCAGTGCGCTTCCTGTCGAACCCAAGATCCGTTCTCACGAGCAACTGCCGCTCAAGAGCAATCGACCGCACACTGGGACGACGAGCTTGACAACTGCAACAGCACCGACTCCCTCCCCCACGTGCCGCCATCGCTCGGGCCAGTATGGAAAGTTTCGACGTCGGATTGACCCACAGGCGGTCTCGCTATTGAATCGGTCCAGAGCCACTCTGCGCGCAAGCGTCAGTCGATGGCCGCGCTCGTGCAGGAAACACCAACAGCTCCATCCGACAGCTTGCCTTCGCCACGACTCTCGCCCGCTGCGTAACTCCCAGGGCCGCCCACCAGAGACGCATTGGCTCACGATGGTCCCTTCACGTTAACGACCTGGACTGCCCACGGACACTTTGTTTCGCGTTATGGACACTTGTATATACGCCCTCATAAATTTGTATTACGGGTTCATTTCTGCGGGGGGGGAGTAATCTGTAGCGCATCACCATCGCCATTCATTATCATCATCATTTTGACTAGCCACCGCGCCGCGCCTCTCGTGCAGCTCATGCTGAGCACGAGCCGCGAGAGAGTTAGAACGGGTTCACGCGCCTGGCGGAACTGGACGCCGGCAGCTGCCGCCGCTCCGTTAGGCCTTCGCTCAATAAAGTGGCGAGACAGCGGCACGGCCACGTTGGCCGCCTTCACGACGACGTCTCTCGTCTCTGTCTCTCGCTACATACTCACGTCTCGTCACACTTATTCCAATACAGTGTCGTTCATACACCATTTCAATACTTATTCATCACAGGCGCGAATTGCGCAGGGAGGTGCTTTGACCCCCCCCTCCCCCTCCCCCCCCCTCCCCGCTCGCTCGCTCGCTCGCTCTTCCAGGGACGTTCTCGATAAATACATCTTATGTTGCCATCTCTTTCAAGAAAAAATGTCCTTACCCGCTTGCGACCACCCGTAACTCATATTCCAAGGCACTATTTCAAAAGGCGCCAAGAAGAGCGCCGAATACGGGATATATTAGTGTTAGAGAGCATTGACACCACGGTCGAACAAGCTCATTCTAGGCTAACGGACTCATGAGTCGACTCATTCGGACTCACTGAGACTCAGATCGAGCCGTGATTCTGAGTGAGTACGGGTGAGTAATGTTTTCTTGAGTTTGAGTTCGAGTGAGTCCGGTTGAAGAAAATTTTCGCGAGTGTGAGTCTGAGCGAGTTCGGCTCAGGAAAATTTTAGTGAGTCTGAGTCTGAGTAAGTCCAAAGCGCAAGATATATTTCCTGAGTGAGTTCCACTTTTTTTGCCGACCTATGGTCATATCTACTCATCTTCAACATTACTATCA
>JALIZH010025906.1:0-12495 GCA_030522465.1 Rhipicephalus appendiculatus | reverse complement strand
CCTCGGGAGTGCTGCGGGCCTGCATCGCTGCGACGGTATCGGCGAGGCGGGATATCTGCTCCCGGATGTCATGCAGCGTGGTCGTGGGCGCGCCGCCGGCGATGTCTGGCTGTAGCGCCGCGACGGACGGCGGGCGACCGCCAGCACCGAGTCCGCGAGCTCGGCGAGTTGAGACAGGCGTTTGTCGGCAGCCGAGGCGAGGACCATGCGCACGTTGACCGGAAGTCGCTGTAGGAACAGCTCGCGAAGCAGTCTGCTGTCGGCATCGGTGGTGGCTGCGCCGGCCGTGTGCAACAGCTGCCTCATGTGGCGCAACAATTGGCTGGGCGTCCGGTCCCCGAGCTCGGTGTCGTGCAGTAGCTGCTGCAGTCGCTGAGGCTCCGACGGCGTGAGACGGCTGATGAGCAGCTGTCTGAGCGCTGTGTACGCGTTCTCTGCAGGTGGAGCGACCAGCAGATCGCGTATCTCGCTCGCTATTGCCGGTGGGAGGCTGGCGACCACGTGGTGGTACTTTGTTAGCTCAGCGGCAATACGACGAGCGGTGAATTGGGACTCCACCTGCAGGAACCACAGCTGCGGGTCTGCTGTCCAAAACGGCGGGAGCCTGATGTCGACGGCGGAGATGGCCGGTGCGTCAGGGGGGGAGTCTCCATGGCGTCGATCGCTTGAAAAAAGGCGGTAAGCCTCGTCCGGGTCACCACTGTTGGGACGCGTGTACGCGCGGGAGAAGAAGACACGACCGCGCGGCGTGGATCCCAAACATCAACTCTTTATTCAGGTTCTCTGGAGGTTCCAGAGAGCAGCGGAGGAGGTGGCGCTGCCTGGCGGCTTGGCTTGGCTTGGCTGCCGCCACAGTAGCATAGTTTGTTGTAGTTAAAGTTTCTTTACCAATTCTGCTTCATCTAAAAAGCTGATCACATCGGCCAAGGGTATTAAGGCGTCGTCGCCTAAGAGTAGCATGGGATGAAGCGGAATGTTTAACCTATAGAACATATGGAAATGCTTTTGCCTTAACGTTTCCGTATGTGGGCAAGCTATTAAAATGTGTATTACGGTTAGTTGCTCCTGACACTTATCGCATGTTGGAGCTTCTTCACCGGTAAGTAGATAGTTATGTGTGACGTGCGTATGACCTATTCGAAGTCTGCATGTAACTACTTCTATAAAACGTTCTTGATGAAAACAGGTCTTCCATTCACCAAGGACAGGTTTAATGAGGTGAAGTTTGTTGTTTTGTCGTGATTTCCAGTCCTGTTGCCAGTGAAAGGTGATGGCCCGGCGCACTGCTTGAATCCCGTCCCTGACAGGTATGTTGGTGTTTGATACACGTGTGTGTTTTGCTGTTGCAGCTAGTTGGTCAGCCCTTTCGTTACCTGGAATCCCAACGTGGCTCAGGGACCCAACAGATGCGTATGGTGTGGTCTTCAGGTAGGTGAGATAACATATTTAAAATATCACCTATGAATGGCTCATACTGAGATTTCGGGTCTAGACTTCTGAGAGCACTTAAAGAGTCTGTGAAAATTACAGCTTTTTTACGTTTTGAGCTTATAATATTTCTTACTGCCATCCACAACGCATAGCACTCAGCGGTGTAGCTGGAGACGAACTGCGGTAGTCTAGTTATTTGCTCGTGTGTTCTTCCTACCACGCTGCTTCCAACATAAGTAGATGTCTTCGAACCATCAGTGTAAAATTCTTCGTAAGTGTGGTACGTTTCTTGTAGTGTGCGGAATTCCTGCAGTATATGTTCACGTGGAGTGTCTTGTTTTTTTATATGTGTTAGTGAAAAATCCAGGAATTTAGAGAAGTCACTCCATGGGGCCAAGCTGGGTGGCCTTCTGGCGATGAAGAGTGCTTCGTTAGGGACATTTAGAGCGTGAAATTTTTCTTCAAATCTCAGTATTAGTGGTCTAATGGCGTTTGGCTTGTTCGTGTAGTGTACTCGTTGGTCAGAGCGTGTTACAATACTGTGGCATATGTGACCTGGTGAAGACCGAACTCTGAAGGGACATATGTGAGCATTAGTTGCGTTCTCCTGTATTCCAAGGAGGGTTCGTTACATTCGGCGTATAAGCTTGGAATGGGCGAGGTTCGGTAGGCGCCTGTTGCTAGGCGTACCCCTTTGTTATGGACAGGATCTAGGCGCTTGAGGTACGAATCTCTTGCCGAACCGTAGATTACGCTACCGTAGTCTAATTTACTGCGTACTAGAGAGCGGTAGATATGTAGGAGGCACTTACGGTCGGAACCCCAATGCTTTCGGGACAACACTTTGAGGACATTGAGAGCATTATTGGATTTAACCTTAAGAATGTTAATGTGTGAAAGAAAATTGAGCTTGTTGTCAAACCGGAGCGGGACCGGAGTCTGCTGGCCCTTTGAAGTGGACGGAGCAGCAGAAGCTGCTACCGTCAAGGGGGCGGGAGAAGTCACTACCGGACCACTGTGTGTGGAACCGGAGGACGTCTGAGGCCTCTGTGACGCTGCCCCCTGCCTGCGTCACATCGGCATAGCTTCGCCTAGGAAGGTGAGAGAGTCGCTTTCGTGCTTCGAAGAACGAGATTTTTTCTTTTACAGTTAGGGCAATGATTTCCTTTTCTTTTTTTCCAGCATGCGCAGGAGGCGCGAATATGCTGGATGTTCTCCGTTGCAGTTTACACAGTGTGGTGTAGATGTGCAATTTTCAGCAGAATGGTCATTGGCGCTGCATTTTGCGCACGTTTGTTTGCCTCTGCACGAGTGTGAAGCGTGTCCAAATCTCTGGCACTTGAAACATCGTCTGGGGTTCGGTATATAGGGTCTTACATTTACTTTTGAGGTAGCCTGCATCGAGAGATGTAGGCATTTCACTTGTTCCGAATGTGAGGATTATGTGTTTTGTGGGAATTTCTTGATCATTTCTGCGGATTACTATTCTCTGAACTTTGGTTACGTTTTGTTCCTGAAAACCCTCCAAGAGTTCCTCGTCACTCAATCCAATGAAATCGTCCTCAGATATCACTCCTCTACTTGTGTTTAGTGACCTGTGGGCTGAAACTGTAACGTTTGTGTCCCCGATACTTGTGAGTTCTTGCAATTTTTGGACTTGATCTTTTTCTTTGAGTTCGAGGAGGAGATCCCCACTAGACATTTTGGAGGCTTTGAAATTTGGACCGATTTTTTCCTTCAGGCACCTGGCCACAAGGAATGGGGATAGTTTTCTCATGGGACTTGTTTCACTGTGCATCACGTGGTATTTCGGAAAACTTGGTGCATTGATTTGTAGTGAGAATTCGAAGGCTGCTTCGGTGCGGTTCCTCTTGTGAGGCCGATCAAAAACAAAGGACGCTTGGGATGCCATAGGAAGAAATATTTATGTTCGGCAACAGCGCCAACCGCCCACCAGGGAGCCCTACAAGGGGGGCGCGACAAACTTTGAAGAAAGTATGCACGACGCCAGTCGTACGCCGCCACTATAACCTAATATGGTTTCTCCAAGGTTGGATTGCCACACACGGTTAACCCTTGCCGCCATGAAAATTGGAAGTAAACGGAAGAGAGGAGAGGACAGAAAAGATTCAAAGAGAGAGAAAGACGAAGATGTGGAAGAGGAGAGACAGGAAAAGGCGACTGCCGATTTCCCCTGGGTGGGTCAGACCAGGGGTGCCGTCTACGTGAAGCCGGGGCCAAAGGGGTGTGTTGCCTCAGCCGGGGGGCCTTAAAGGTCCAAACACCCGGCGTCGGCTCCAACCCCCAGGATCCCCTTTTCCCCGGACACGGCGAAGCCACGCACGGCGAGACGTGGGAGGAGGTCTAAACCCCCCCGTTAGCTCGGGTCCGCGGTGTCGCCACACACCAAACGCCTGCCTGCGCAGACGCCCCTGCGGGGGGCATCTTTGTTTGTGCACTGATGTAATGTGTGTCAGATTCCTAATTTATTGCAATATTTATTTTATTTTAGCATGCATTTATTGTGAGCAGCTCTGCATAGTTGATCTTTCGTCGCATTCCTAATTTATTGCAAGATTTCATTATTTTAATGCGTATTTACTGTGAGTGTGGTGTGGAGTTATAATGTTCCTTCTTTCACTCTAGAATGCTGCATAAATTTGTAATTGTCCCATAAAGCCCACCAAGGCACTGTGATACACTTTCGATATGGTACATCAGCTGCCCTAGTGAAAAAATCCGATACGGATCCGTACATATGGAATTATGGTATTACGGATCCGCATGATACGGATCCGCATAATGCATATATATGGATTATACGGATCTGTATCCTCCATACTTCCATTTATACGGAAATATGGTAATATGGATGCCATAATACAAGAGTGATTTTGGTTTAGCGAGTCCATACAATGCAGACAAGGTCTTCCATTAAGTCAGAACTTGTTGGAGGACAGCTTAATCGAGAGATCAAAGTAAACTGAATAATATTTATTCTGCACATGTACGCGCAGAACAACCCTAAACAATGTGCACTGTCAGATGACAACGCCCTCGCATGCACCACGCAGAATAACCACAAACGATGCGCACTGTCAGACAAGACGACACCCTGGCACACACCACCACACACACTTGTTCACGTCTGCCACTACTGGTTATGCTCCATGTGTCGAGAATGTAGAAACAGTGGCAGCTCTCACACGCAGAGTAAGCATAAACGATGCTCACTGCCATGCTCAATATTCTGAGGCTGTAGAAGCAGCAGAATCTCTCACACAGGTCCTGCCGTTGCGAGGTAATCGCATTGACCCGCCGTCCTTAACTGCAATGAAGGCATGGCATTCTCACTGGCAGGTAAACCTTCGAAGCTGTAATGCCAAGCAAGCGGGAAACGTGGTGGAGCAAGCAAAGTCCATGGCGACACAAAAATAGGTGGTTCTCCGATGTAACTAGCGTTGTGGCAGGTCGCGTCATGCACCTTCGGGTTCCCAAGGCGTTACGAGATCCTGCAGATTATAAACCTTTCCTGCAGGCGCGCGCACACACACACACACACACAGTAAAGAATCGCAGCAGCAAGGAAACGTCGCAAGCGCAATGCTTAGATGCGGCAGCGTCCGATACACTGGCAGGAGCGCCTCAAGCCACGAGAAGACAAGCCCAACGTAGGTGGCGGCGCGCCGCGGTGGAATGTAGGTAATACCATGGTGGGTGAGAGGGAAAGACGACGGTCGCCGAGGGAGCGTTTGACAGGCACAGAAAGTATAGAGGAGGCTATGAGGGAGGGAGGCCCCTTCCTCTTAGGTGACAAGAGGGAAAAGGGGGCGCCCCCCTCCCCCCCCCGTGCGCTCGCCTATGGTCATGGTTTCAGGTAGAACACCATGCTTTCCGTATACTACTTATTGCCACGTGGATCTTTCCGCATAGCACATACGGATTCCGTTTGTTCTTTCCGTATCCCATGCGGTTTCCGCATGTTCCGCATCATACTTTCCGTATATTCCGTATCGAAGTATGAGTCTATCCGTATAACAGATACGGCATCCGCATGTTCCTTAAGACTACATCCGTACGCCCATACGGAATTCCTTATGTACCATATGATACTTCCGTATGTTCCTTACAATTTCTGTAAGCATCCGTATACGTCCGTACAAAATCCATATATTTTATACGGAAAATATGCGGAATCCGTCTGTTTTCCGCATGACGGCATGCGGATTTTTTCAGTAGGGAGATGGCTGATTTAGATGTGGAAAAGTTATCTAAGTAGCCCATGGTGTTCACAATGACTTGCAAAGTGCCTCTTAGTTTTAAATTACTGTCGTGACGAGTTCATTACATGAAGTATGACGCGGTATCGACCATCGCGCTTACGATGGTCGATACCGCGTCATCCATCCCACGGAAAAAGCATTTTACATACTAATCCACAGCATGCCTACACGGCCTAGCGTTTGCACGACCATAATGACATTGATACATGCACTGTGCGCAGATATGCGACACGTGCCTTTGTTTACATTGGTCTGCCGCACACACTTTTCCATTCTCGTCGCGGTAGCCTCGTTGGGGACTCAACGGAACCCAGCACATTCCAACCATTTTTAGCAACACGTTTCCAACACAATTCGCAACGCCCGGGCTGGCTGCCACGCTAGCGAAACGTTGCGCACCGGCAGTCGCAGTAGGTAGCCACTGTAGTCACAGACGGTGGCGTCTGCTTCGGCGCCCTAATCATGGAGGCTTGGAGTAGTTCGCGTGAAGGGCGCTTGGGGCGCCCTTTTACGTAAAGGGGCTATCGGCTCAGCCTCCACTTAGAACAGCTCTGCTGTTAAAATACCGAGTTCTGGATGACGAGGAGAAGCCATCGTTGCGCGGATGGAGCAGCTGCTTAACCAGTTCATGCGTATGTGTCCACCATTATGTCAAAACAACGACAGGGTTTGAAAAGGCGCATATCGGCTCAGCAGCCCCGAAGTGTAGCACTGAACGGCGGAGCCTCTGTACCTCATAGGTGGTCCTTGTGAACCGATCTTGTCCGTGCTATTTTCTATATATAGTGTGCCCAGCACGAGGTCGAGAAAAAGAAAACAGCGTTGTGTTTCAAGTCAGCAATGGCATCACGCCTCAGCCAAAGAGAAATGATACTGACTTTTTGAAGGTTCATTGTCATTTAGTCAAGTGGGTCGCCAAGCTGTTGATTTCGCATGATATATTATGACGTCGTATTCCTTAATATATCACCAGGAACGTGTCAGGAAGGTACAGCACCTGGCACTGTACAGGGAGGCGGTAAGCAGATAGGGTGACTTGACATTTGTTGAGCTCTTGCAGCAAAAGCGTTCGGTCGTCGAGGTTCTAATCACCGCCGGTGATAGGGGGGATCCCAGGTTGATGAACATAGGGCGGCGTCGTCGTAGCTTCTACCGCTGACCTGAACCACTTCGCATGAAGCAATGATGGTGCGGCACCTCAAACCAGCGCCACCAACGCGCGATGCATGGATTCGCACGAATCGGAAAGTGCGATGAGTCGTCTTGTTCCACAGAATAGGCTGTGATTCAGGGAAAGAGTTGCCGACAGTCAACGGCCCTCCTAACGAAAGAAAAATTGGAGCTTTTAATTTACTATTGCGATATATTGTACTGAAAGTACAAGCTCTTACTTCTACTATTGTCCCTTTCATGCTCCTTTTAACCGTTTCTTTTTCGCTTTTTAAACATCATTGTGTTGTAAGCAAGCATGCAGCACCTATTTTGTCCAATGTCATTCGCTTTGTGGCTAATTGGAAGCTTCAATACTTAATTGATGTGTATGACAGTAACTACAACTTTGTGTTTTTACGTCACAAAAATACGATATGATTATTACAGGCACAGCAGAGAAGAGCTCTAAAATTTTTAACTGGTGTTTTTCAACGTGCACCGGAGTCGCAGGACACGGGCTCAAGAACTTACCCTCCACTTAATTCCGGCAGCACCGGCTGAGATTCCGACCCCTGAACGCTCGGGTCAATAGTCATAACCTTAACCCCTAGAGCACCACAGCTCGTCCGTTGAAGACCGTCTCTTTAAATTATTTGTCAGTGACTACTACCAAAGCTGACCGTGCTATTATATGTACCATATTGTGCTTATCTGTGAAAAAAAAATTTAGGGGTGTGACGTTCCAAAATTTATTACAACCAGACAAGTAACACATTTCCATTTACTCTTAAAATAGCTGTTGTTTCCAGGTCCCGAAGGAGTGTTTATGAAACATCATGCAAGCTTTTCTCCGGTCAGATAATTCTAGTGTAAGTTTGCGAGAAAGGGAAGAAAGTGTTGCTGTCAGAATAGTAGAATCTATCAAAACAACAAGAGTCGAAAACAGTCACATTGCGAAAACGATGGCTGTAATCTGTAAAGAAGGGAAAGGTGAAGAAACTCATTTTCTTCATCTTAATGTTTTCGGCGTATTGTGCGACCATCAAAAGCAAGAAAATGGGGCAGTATTTTTATGGGCATGGAAACCTTACACACTTGTTTTGTCCGACAGCCGAACAACACATCGTTTCTTCGCTCT
The DNA here is from genome assembly GCA_030522465.1 of Rhipicephalus appendiculatus. Lineage (NCBI taxonomy): Eukaryota > Metazoa > Arthropoda > Arachnida > Ixodida > Ixodidae > Rhipicephalus > Rhipicephalus appendiculatus. The sequence goes on along the minus strand of JALIZH010025906.1, from coordinate 4,491 downwards.
CGGTGCTTTACCTCCTAAAACTACGATATCAACATGGGAGACAGGGGAGTGGACACTCCAGAAATTTTCACCGCTCGAGGTTATTCAGAAAACAAAAACAGCGCGAAAGACGGAGGCCAAGAAAAAGGACGACACAAACAACAGCGCTGCCAATACGAATACGGCCAAGCATCTACTTTTGCTGCGGTTATTCAGAGTGCACATAAATCCAGACACATGATGCTCACGATTTTCACGTCTTGTCAAATGCGGCCGCATTGGCAGGGATTCGATTCCGCAACTTTCGGGTCAGCAGTCGAGCATCATAGCCGCTATGATGCTCGACGTTATCCGACAGGGTCGGATAACGAAGCTTCATTTGCCACATGAAGATGCACGTGGATTTTATGAGTTGTCGCTACACAAGATGCCTGCGCGTCACTAAAAATTACCAAAGAACCGTGTTATTGTGCCAGTATGTGCCCTGCGAATATCTGATTATACCATTTTGTGCACGAGTTCATGGATCTTCAAGGAAGTTTATTTTTGCCATTCTTATTGCTCCTGAATGTATATATTCATGTATCGGTTTTGCGAAGCTGCTACGTTATGATTGTGTTGTGCATCGAAGTGTTGCGAATACAACAGCGCGTGAAATCGCAACGTTTTGAGAACTCCTCTCGCATTCCATGTCCCGGCTCAATAAAACGAAAAGTCGACTTGAGACGAACAGTGTAGTGACTAAGGCATAAATGGAAAGACGCTCTTCCTTATTCTATATCTATGATAGCACCAGCTACAGCGATGTAGAACTAATAATATGGACGCAGCCTGGCATGTGAGCTCGAGGCCTCTGATGCACGTCAGATGGCTTTTGTTAGGAGCATCATTATCATTTCTCCTGAACACTTAATTTATGTGTTTAATATAATCTTTTCAGATTTCAATCTTGTTCAGGGAATTCGTGCAGAATACATGCACTGCGTTCTGTTGGGGCTGACAAGGTAGATCACTGAGGTCTTGTTCAGTACTATATACTAGCTGTTCAGAAAGGTTTTACGTAGTTATGTACACTTTCGATTTTTTTTATCCTTCATACGCATGTGATTTTAAAGGGGTGGTGCCATCAAATTTCCAGGCTATAACAAGCCTGTTGTGGGTTTCCTCTGTATGCAAGACTCCACACGAAGGGTCGGACACAGCAAGCGTTTAGAATATATATTAATTCACTTCCAAAGTGTACCTAAATGCTCATTCTCCCGATCGATGCCCATCGCTAGCGCATCAAAACTGACGCAGCTCTGTAGGAAGGACAACGAAAGTTGTAGTGACGTCACACAAGATATGTAGTGACGTGAGTGACCTCCGGACCTACACCACCTCCGAAACGTACGTACCGGCAACGCATCGGCTGCTACATCACTCGCCGAGTTTCGATCGCTTCCTGGCTAAGTGCTGCGCATCTTCGGGCGAGCCTTGTGTGGTCACGTGACCAAATCTCCTACATTTCTACGTTACTGCCCAACTTGGCGCCCAGAAACCGAAACCGAAAGTTGTCCGCATAAATAAGGCGATATTAAATTATTTAGCGAGAATACGTGAATTTTGGTGCGTTTATCATGCTTCCTAGAGCTATAAAAAAACGCTTTCAGCGAAGAACGCGCAAGCCACAAATGTGGTGGCACCACCCCTTTAAGCAAGAAATAAATTAAAGAAAACAACCATAGAAGTCCCACCTGTGAAGTAAAGGTTTGTTACGAAACAAGCTCAATTGGTAATCTAGTCATAGCAGAATGTTGCTGGTTTAATTAAAGCTGTGATAAAGATGTAATAGAGAACAGTTATATGATAAAAAAACAAGACAGCAACAATGTTTAGCAGTACATCAAGACATGGAAGAAACCAATGATGAAGACAAGGGGAAACTGAATAATATATTTTATTTATGAAAAGAAAAATGTTTATTAGTAAACCAGTCTGCTTTAGTGGTATCCGCAAGGAATAATATGTGGAATGTAATAAATGAACATGATGATCAGCAGCTCCTACAATAATATATGTGTTCGTTTTAGCACTGAAGTAACTGTATTGTACTGAATGTACCTAAAGCGAAAGTGAAGCACTTTTTTGACAACCTAAGGGAATGAAAAATTTATGTTTTAGGGACACTAGTGCTTGTGATAGAGTGTCAGAAAGTTAAAAGATATATAAATAAGCAAAACAAAAATGAAAACGAAATGGAAACTTGATGGAGTGGTACCTCTTCATGTGACATGTTTTGTCCCTCACACTACTCGCCGATTCTCGCGTATATGTTCTACGTTGTTTCATATAACTGATACAACAAACACAATAATAGGGCAGCACTCACATCATGCACACCTCTATACATATGACTTGAACCGGTGATATTGTCAGGTGGGGCCAGAATAATGAACGCGAAGGTCGTTCTTGTCATTTAAAGAAACTTGAGTGCTTGAACTATGCATTACTATAAGAATGAATACACAGTGGATGAGATAATCTAGTGGTTTACATCTACACAAATGAAGAGACATGTTTCTTTTTAATTGAACATTTTCCATGAAAATAATGGTGCCATTTTATGTATGCAGGCACCCAGTCATCTGTGAGAGAAGTTAACAGCCGCCTGTTAAGCATTCAACCTCCTCACTGCATCCCGCGCTTGCCCCCGTCGCATTGATAACAGGGGTTCACTGGAAGGCTTCCGGAATGGAAACATTGGCTTCTTTTCTATGCCCTGCCATGCCTCGATGACCTAATTCCCCAAGAATACTGGCGCCACCTGCCAAAGCTGTCAGAGGCTGTCCACTTCTGCTCGCAGAAGAAATATCGGCCCAGCAGACAGACTATGCAGGTAAAGTACTGGATAAATATAGGCATCCATATATTATTTTGCAAGAACTGTTCTTTCAGTAACCATCTATGTTGATACTTACTAATGTGGTGCCAACAAATACTTATTCCAAATGGCTGCAGTTTCAAGATTTTTATATATAAAAAAATTCGCAAGTCTGATGCTGTATTTTCTGCTTTTCTGAGGGCCTTCGGTCAACATTTGCCGCACGCTGATAGTAACTGATGTGACAGCAGCTACTTCCAACGTTCATCAACTTTATCATCTGGCAGACAACGTTCGGCACTTGGGGCTGCTGCAGGCACATTCTGCCGTTGCATTTGAGTGCAGGAAAGGGCGACTCCTGAAATCTAACTGCTGCCCATGGCTTGCCCTATCAAATTGTTGAGCGGGTGGTCATGGCAAAACATCTAGAGCACTTTATCACCACTTCAGGTATCTCGGAAGAGGACAGAGCAGCTTCCCCGCAGGGGCGTCTGCGCAAGCAGGCGTATGGTGTGTGGCGACACCACGGACCCGAGCTAACGAGGGGGTTTCGACACCCTCCCACGTCCCGCCGTGCGTGGCTGAGCCGTGTCCGGGGAAAAAGGGGATCCTGGGGGTTGAGCCGACGCCGGGTGTTTGGACCTTTAAGGCCCCCGGCAGAGGCAACACACCCCTTTGGCCCCGGCTTCACGTAGACGGCACCCCTGGGCTGACCCCACCCAGGGGAAATCGGCAGTCGCCTTTTCCTATCTCTCTTTCTACCTACATCTTTGTCTTTCTCTCCCACTTTTGATCTGTCCTGTCTTCTCCTCACTTCTTTTACTTCCGATTTTTCCTGGCGGCAAGGGTTAACCTTGTGTAGTTACCTCAACCTTGAGTAGTTATATTTGGTTATAGCGGCAATGCACGGCTGGCGTCTGCAGCCCTTACTCTTAAGTGCTTCAGCGTCCCCCTTGTTGGACTCCATGGTGGGTGGCCGCCATTGCTGCCGAAACACACAAATATATCATGGGAACACTCTCATTTCCCCGTCTACTTGATCGTCTCCCTCACAAAAGGGTACGCACCGAAGAGCTATCATGTTTCAACCGCCCCGGACTATCCTTCCCGAGAAATTTCACGTCATTCATAGTGAAACCCCAGACAAACAAGCAAGATCCATCTCCCCATTTGTTGTGTCAAGGTCGCTGACCGAAGTCTTCGGACCAGGTTACAAAGTAACTAAGATGGCAAGCGGTGACCTCCTGCTTGAGCTACCCGAAAAAACACCACTTTGAGAAACTTGGCAGGCCTAGCAACATTTGGCAACATTCCAATATCTGTTTCGCCTCACCGTTCAATGAATACCTCGCGCGGAGTCGTCTCAGAAGCAGACCTCCTCAGCTATCCGAACAAGAACTCCTAGAAGGGTGGAAAGAGCAAAATGTCACCGATGTGAAACGAATCATCATCAGACGCGACAACAAAGAAATACCTACCAAGCATCTCATATTAACATTTGCATCCAGAGTACTGCCTTCAGAATTAGAAACAGGTTACATCAAGCTTACCGTCCGCCCCATACATTCCGAACCCTAGACGATGTTACAAATGTCAACGATTTCGCCATGGCTCGCAGAGCTGCCGTGGTCAGGAAACTTGCGCAAGAT
>JALIZH010025903.1:0-20452 GCA_030522465.1 Rhipicephalus appendiculatus | reverse complement strand
GTTCGGGATGGCCTTCTTTATCGACGGAACTACCTTTCCGACGGTCGTAAGTGGCTCCTTGTGATACCCCGCCATCTCCGTGCTGTTATATGCGACGCGTTCCACGCTGACCCACAGTGCGCGCATGCAGGCCTCTTCAAAACATACGCTAGGCTTCGACTCCGCTTTTATTGGCGTGGCATGTATAACTACGTGCGGAAGTTCATTCGCTCGTGTGCTAAGTGCCAACAACGAAAGTTACCTCCCGGGCAAGTCTACCCGTCACAACCTCTTCCCTGTCCTAGTCGACCCTTTGATCGCGTTGGCATTGACATCTACGGACCGCTACCATCAACTCTAGCGGGTAACCGCTGGATTATCATTGCAATAGACCACCTGACACGCTATGCCGAAACAGCCGCACTGCCGACTGCCACAGCCCGTGACGTTGGAACCTTTCTGTTGCGACATTTCGTTCTGCGTCATGGTGCCCCTCGCGAGCTCCTAAGCGATAGAGGTCGTGCCTTCCTTTCTGACGCTTTGAAGGCATTACTTGACGAATGCCGAATCGTGCACCGCACAAGTACAGCGTACCATCCGCAAACGAACGGCATGACAGAGCGCTTCAACCGTACTCTTGGCGATATGCTATCAATGTACGTCGCCTCTGATCATTCAAATTGGGACCAAGTTCTCCCTTTCGTCACCTACGCGTATAATACTGCGGTACAAACTACTACTGGGTTTTCGCCGTACTTTCTTCTATATGGACGAGAACCTTCAAATACAGTGGACACCATTCTTCCATATAAACCTGATGAGTCCGAAAGTACCCCCTGTCCGAAGCTACCCGACATGCTGAAGAATGCCGCCAGCTTGCCCGCTCCTTTTCAACCGAGGATCAGTGGCAGCAGCAATCCCGTCAACCTGGTGACCGTTCGGCTCCAACTTTTCCCCTTGGCTCTTTGGTATGGCTTCGGGTACCCGCTACCGCCCCTGGCCGCTCCGCAAAACTTGTCGCTAAATACCTCGGACCATACCGCGTTGTAGAGCAAACGTCCTCCGTCAACTACATCGTGGAGCCCATCACGCCATCGACAGATCTACGCTATCGCGGCCGCGAACTTGTGCACGTCTCTCGCCTCAAGCCCTACTACGACCCAGTAGTTGTTTCTTCACCCTAAGCCGCCAGGATGGCGCCTTTTTCTGCGGAGGGCGATTGTAGTGAAAAAGAGTGGCCTCAGCGGCATTGCGCTGCGCTTCAGCGGCATCGCCATCGGCACGAGCTCGTGCTTGCTGCGCTTGATCGAACGCTGCTGACCGCTCCCCGTTCCCCTGCATCTTCTACCAATAAACATCTTAACAGTGTATATACCAACACGTGGAAAATTGTACTGCCTAAACCTCCCACAGCCCCCGGCCACGCCAATGCTGTCTGCGTTCATTTCGGTGACAGTTGCTTTCGGCGGTTATCGGGCGTCCAACACTTCTGTGGCCCGACACCATGCCACCAAAGTGGAGGAAACACGGTACACCTAACAAAAGAAGCAGACACGTCGAGAAGAGGCTAAATTCCCTTCCTTGCCTCACACTGGACAGTATCGATGTCGTCCATCGTCGCCATTGTGCTGACTCGCCTATACCACTTTCCGGTTAGAGTGACAGGGTTCGCTAGAAGAATGACGAGCACGTTCAGCTTACTCGAGGTGAGCGAGAAAATTGTTCCATGCTGACAGAGCAAAAGGCTTATGCTAGGTGTCCTCTTTCGCTGCCCTGCTACGTGCGCTAGAATGCTGGGGACTGCATCAAGCAACTTGTAAGCACTCGAAAGCCTCTGATTCTGCACGGCCCTTATACGATAAATTTGGCATGTTTTTCAACACCAAAAGCGTACAAAGAAAATGAATATACCGGGTGTTCAAAGTTAAGCTTTATGGTTTGCTTGAAATGGAAGCATGTTTGTATTGAAAAGTTGGAGGCAGTCGCGTTTATACGCAGTTCCACTTGAAACGATTTTTCTACCATGTGTGTGCTCCGAGATATACCGCTGAAAAGTTTAATTGTTGTCTTCATGATTACGCATGCAGGGCACTGTGGATCAGCGCAATGTTCCTCCCCGATGTGACGAACAGTCACTGCTTGCCATCGCCAGCCAGTAGCAAAAGAGTAACCGTTATCATCTTTGCCAATGCCTACAACCCGTTGTCAGATTAAACGATGCACGCAACTGCCACGGCCCACCGGTGAGGAGTTGGCGCCACTGCTGACTATCTTGCATGCGTAATCACGTAAACCACAATGAAACTTTAGCAGCGGGATATCTCGGAGAACAGACATGCTAGAAGAATTCTTCCAAGTGGAACTGTGTATAAACGCGACTGCCTCCAACTTTCCAATACAAACATGCTTGCTTGCTGCAGTCACTAAAAAGTTAATTAATGAATCTGAGTTAATTGGGCGCCTGACAGCGATAATTATTGTCTCACTTTGTTTCCCCCCTGGATATATAAGTTATCTGCAAAGGTGGTTTTCATGTTCTTCCCAGTGCTGAATTTTAAGAAAACCATAAAGCTTAACTTTGAACACCCGGTATGAATGAGCATATGTGGATGTGAATATGACTAATATTAACGTAAATATGTTAAAGGGACACCAAAGTGAAATATCGACTTTGTTTAGATTGATAAGTTGTTCTCTGAGAAGTGTGGTTTCGTCAATGCCACCATGATATGCTCATTATTAGAGAAGAAAATCAAGGTCGAGCTTTCATTTTTAAATTTCGCGCCGAAATCTCCACACATGACGTCATGAATTTCAAAATGTTTTTTTCATATTTTCGCGACATTGGTGCAATGAATTTTTCTGAAACATTCTATGTTAAATCTATGGCTTCCACAGATGGCAATTTCCTACCTTTTTTAACAATTAGTAACTACGTAGGACTTAATAGACGGCATCAAAATCAATGAGGTCATGGTGTTTGGGAGCGGGAATTTTATGGTGGCGTCTCCACCAACACTTTCTTTTCGCGAATTTTTTCGCTTACCAAGCGTCGTCTCGCGGTGAGAATCGTGTCTTCGGGATGGTCAAGTCGCACTTTACTAATGCGCGAAAAATCGTAGTGCCCTGTAGTGTCCTTTTAATAGGAGCATACAAAGAAAATGAAAATAGAACAACAACACCTTGATAAGTGTTGTCATTTCTGCCTTTCTGCCCTCTCACCCTTCGACATACTGCGATCAAACTAAACTTCGTTTATCGTTTTCAGGCACAAACTATTCCTTTTCAGCGTAAGCAACTGCTTTTTTACAATATGAAATGGGCAGGCACATGGTTTCCCCCCAAAATAATAAAAAAATCTCTCTCTGCAATTGCAGTTTTCAATCAAGAGTAATTTGTGACGATATCAATTTTTTGAATGAATTATTATTTCATGATATGACGACTATTTTAAGTTACTTTTTTACATAAATATTTTGGTGACATCCTAATTCTCACTAGTCAAAATGACAATGTTCGGTACCAAAGTAAAATCAATGCCCCACGTCTGCACGGTCAAAGAAGAAGCTGCCTCGGTGAAGAGCGCGGAAAGTGCGCAATGCAGGAAATATGGGAAGAATTCACATTCTGCTCGGCGAAACCCCTCCATTGGGTGTGTGCCATGTGCGGCGGTCAACAACAACAACAACAGAACGACCACTTCTGCAATATCTTCGTGCCCACGCCACCTCCCTTTCTTGTTGCTACCAGGTTGACAGCATAGTTAGAGCAGATGCCAGCGTTTTTTTTTTTGTTGTTGTTTTTTTTTTGCCAGATACTTGCTGACTGCGCTATAAAATTGTTGATTCCAATTGCAATCACTGGGTTTAAAATGCTTAAGAACAACTGTCGAGCGTCGGTGAGTTCTCTGCGAGCGGCGTCGGATACAGCTCGAGCAAGCGAACGCGGGGCCGAATGCGGAGCTTCTGCCGCCACCGAACCTCGAACAGAGGAGCGAGCGAACGCGGAACCGCCGCCACGAACGGCACTGAGCTGCTTTCGAGCGAGCGCCGCGGAAGCCGACGGTAATGTCGACAAATTTTCACAAAGTTCTTGGATCGAGCGGCAGAGTACAACGAGCGAACGCGGGCGGCGCCGCCACGAACGGCGCTGAGCTGCTTGCGACCGATTGACGGGGAAGCCAACGGTATTACGGTAATGGCGAAAACTGTTCACAGAGCTCCGAAGCACAGCTAAAGTCGGCTAGCCAAAGCACCCGCCAGCAGCCGGTGCATTTCAAGCGTGCGACATACAACCGAGCTCGTTGACGGCAACCGCAATGCGTTTTGGACGAGTCGCACCGCAGCGGCGAGGCCCCTGCCCAATATCGCGAGCCCGCAGCTCATCACCGCGGCGAGAGCGTCCAGGCGGCCGACGGCAATGGCGGCCAATTTTCAGGCAGTCACAAAGCACAGGCGAGCAGACGCCAAAGCCGACCTTCGCGGTGCATTTCGTGCGCGCGATATATACAACACGATCGAGCACGTTGCCAACTACCGCGATGCGTATCGCGCAAGCGACAGGGACGGAAAAATAAAGTATGATCACTTACTTGTGAAATAATCCAGCGCCAACTTCTGCCCAGAGTCGGATTGAATTCATGGCATCCGATAGGCCTGTCTTCTCGGCCGCCATTCCCAGCCGGTGTCGACGCAGTGCCGTTGCTACGCCAGCGCACCGTCGCCGGAGAAATACAGCGCGGCGTCTCGGCGTGTCGAGACCAGCTCCAAACTTCATGGGTTGCGGCGAAACGTAAAAGCAGCACCGCACGCTCATCCACGCATAGGCGGCATACGTGTTTATCCAAGGCACCGCGGCGTAGTTCCTAAATCATCGAACTCTCCGAGCGCGACACAACCGCCAACGCGCCTCCATGAAAACAAGTGAGAAGACTGACCAAGAGCGAGGAGGACGGTTAGTTTCCTTGACAACGGTTTGCACACGTGACGTATCTCCCGCGCGGTTCATCCCTTTGGTGCCTTTGGAGACTAACTGGTTTGCACACGGCACGCATCCCTCTGTGGTTACTCCTCAGCGGTCTATCCGTTCATCGCGCGCGCCTATTGGGCTCCGTTACTCCTCTTGCGGGTAATTTTGCCTTATAGTGTAGTTGGGTCGCGATACGAGCAAAATGAACATATCAGTTCTCTGTATGTATTCAATTGCTTCAAATTGTCATGCCTATGTTGAATAAATACCATGAAAGAAAAAAAAGAACTAGATACCCGAGTGCTTACGACGCTCGCCTTCAGATCGTGGATACGCGGTGTCGAATCTAGCCAAGAATGTATTAAATGCGAAGATTTCAGCGAACTTCGGCGACTTTGAGCGTATCTATCTATCTATCTATCTATCTAGCCGCCTACGACTTTGTGCTCTCCCTGGCCGTATCGTTAATGGGACTTATACCAAAATTGGTGTGGCATAACATGACTGTATGACAAACATGAATGGCTGGTCATATCATGAAAATCATGAATAACTTGTCATGAAAAGTATGATTTACACGCCATGGCCATAGTGCTCCTGAGGCCGTTTCCTTAACTTGATCTATCTAAAAATTGGTACGATGAGACATTTCTCGATAATCAACATAAATGACTTGTGGTAATATGAAAATCATGACCTGCATGTCATGTACAACATGATTTACATGCCACGCTCATGGCGAGCTGACGGCCGCTTCGCTAGCTTGATATACACCAAATTTGGTATTGCGTGACGAGTATGACGAACATAAATACCAAGTGGGCATATGGAAATCATGACATGTCATGTGCAGCATGACTTGCATGCCACGCTCAGGCACGCTCGCGGCCGTTTCGCTGGTTTGATATACACCAAATTTTGTATTGAGCGACGTGATCGTATGATGAGCATAAACAAGTGGTACTATGGAAATCATGACATGTTATGTGCAACATGACTTGCATGCTACGCTCATGACACTCTCGGGGCCGTTTCACTAGCTTGATATGACAATTCCAAATTTGGTATTGAACGACGTGACTGTATGACGAGCATAAATGACAAGTGGTAATATGGAAATCATGACACGTCATGTGCAACATGACTTGCATGCCACGCTCATGACACTCTCGGGGCCGTTTCACTAGCTTGATATACACCAAATTTGATATTGAGTGACGTGACTGAAGGACGAGCACAAATGACAGGTGGTAATATGGAAATCAGGAAATGTCATGTGCAACATGACTTCTTGCATGCCACGCTGATAAAGTCATTCTCGTGGCCGTTTCTGCTAGCTTGATATACGTCAAATCTTTAAGGCATACGCCTTAATTGTCTCATGCTCACGTCCGTCCGTCCCTCCCTCCAGCCGTGCCCTGGCACGGTGCCAGCTTGGGCGCCGGGGCGCGCAAACGGACGCCGGTCAGTCGGACTCTACAGTGCTCGCGCTTTGCTTACGTAGCGTGCTGCGCCCAGCGTCTCTAAATCATGCAAGGAGGGAGACGGGCGCATGACGTTCCATTCTGACCGACCCCGTCTCAGTGGGCACAGGCGTTGGAGGAACGCGCCTTGGAATTGACAAAGTGTCCGTCAATTTAAACGCTGGAACGCGGATGGCGTTCGCAATAATGCGCAAAGCGCGAGAATACGAACGCATGCCAAACGGAGGCAGATTGGTGTCGCGTCTCGCTGCGATTCGAGTTAAAAAATTAAGCGAACATAAGTGGCAGGTGGTAACACGAAAATCTTGGCATGCATGTCATCTACAATGCCACGCTCATGGTGCGCTTGCGTCCAGTAAGCTTGCTAGCTTGGTATACACCAAAATTTGTATTGCGCGACGTGACTGCACGACGAACACAAATGACAGGCCCTAAATGTAACTAACGACATGCATATCACGTACAACATGCTCTTGCTCCCTTGCTGGCTGCTTCGCATTACATCGATTCCCACAGTGCGTGGGATCTGCCGGTTTTTTTTCTTTCTTTATATCCCTTCCTTTCGCTCTCTTTGTACTCGTTGTCTCGCCTCATCAGAGTTATTGCATCCCGCGCCGGACAAATCATCGCCCGTGTTCTGGGAGAGAAGCAGAAGAGGATGGCGATGACGAAGAGAGTGCGCGCCGGTTCATGGTGATGATAATTTTCTTTCTACGACACATGGAAACCTCGAGCATAACATCTCTGCTGTAAAAAATCAACTGCTCCTCCCACACGGGGTCAGTCTCGGCGTCTTTCGCTTTCCGGCGCCCCCTGCGGGCGCCTTGAAGTAAAATCCTGGATGCTTCGTAGTCACGTCATAGGCGAGCGCTACATTTTCGCGCCTCACACGGTCGCCCATCCGCACTGTTCTGCATGATGTGCTGCGTGCGTGCGCCTGCTGAATGCCGTGGAACGTTTCCAGAAGGAACGCCTTTCCCTCTACCGTTCATGTTTAAACGTAACGAGTTACCGTTACATATCCACCCATCCTGAATGGAACGGTGGCGTTCCTACGTTCCTGCCAAAAGGAACTAGTTCCTGGAACGTCGTTCCTTGGAACGCCGTTCCGTACAACACTGTGTCTAACATGCGGGGGCATCTTATCGCATGCGCCTCGGAGCGACGGAGATGGGCCGGCTAGTTTGATCTCCGCTTCAGCCGCGTTCGTCGCTCCCGCTCGCGCGCTATTACCGGTGGGTAGAACGTAAGATGCGCGGGGGGATCTTATGAATTTTAACTTTATACGCGACTGACGGAAACGGTAACGGCGACGGCAAAAACCCGTCGAGACTGTCCATATAATTGATAAAAACAAACTCCCACGAACACTTCCGCACCGCTGCCGTTAACCCTGGCCCCGGTGGATCGCACACCACGCACACACGCACACCTCACGCAAGTTCGCTGAGCACTGCCATCGGCCGCTGGCCGTGCCCGGTTATGAAGGAAGAACTTCCGCGTCCGGGCGCATGCGCAGTGGCCCTCGCTGCTGGGTCTTATCTCCTGTAATCATATTCGTAGTGCAAAAAACCAGACGCAGACACAAGTAAGGAACAAATACACAGAACGGGCGCTAAACATCAACTGTCTTATCCCCACTGGTGCTTACATGGGCGAGGGTGGTGACGAGGTGGTTATCGAGCGATCCCCACAAGAGTCTAAAATGATATATGCGTTCGAGTGCTACTTTATTATTTCTGGAATGTGGTTGTTAACTATTACTACGCCTATTTCGAGCTATTCGCATAAACAACAGCTTAGCGCGTTTATTTTGTATCCAGTAAGTCCAAACGTTTTCTTTTGCCGCGTCTCCCTTTATTGCCAGCACGCTGGATAGGGTAGCTATCAAAACGCGTTTGATAGCGGGTGCGATAGTTGATGGTGCATTCTAACAAGGCAGCATGCGTGGGAGTAGCGCATTCGCTAATGTGTACCACCAAACAGACACCAGCACGATTTAAGAACGGTAAAAGAATCAGCCAATGCTTATACCTGTCACTTCCTTCGATAGGCATCTCTCTTCAAGGGGTTTTCGTCTTCCACAAAATCGTTTTATTCAAGCGTTGACACTAAGCGGTTGTACTTGTTTGCAATACATCGAGGAAGTGAGGCCACAGAGTTTCTGACGAAGCTCCAGGCGCATGTAAGAAAGCCAACTTGTAGGATTGATTTTTCCCAGCTTGATCCGATTCACTTAAGCTCGGTCGTTACTTGCTGGGAACTTCACACCACTCCCGTCGGAGCCTCGACAAAAAGCAGCTGGCCACGACAGCGCTTGAAGGCAGTAAAAACGCCACTTGTACAGTATAGGAAACTGGAACCTTTCTGCTTTCAGCATTGAAGTCTTGCAAATACCAAGGCAAAAAAGAACCGAGAAAACATGAAAACAAGCAAAAGGGGAAAGAGAGGAAGGTCAGCTACACTGTCATATCTTTTTTTTTTAACAATGCGGTGCAGAGGAAAAAAAAGATCAATGGAGGGTGGAGGGGTGGTAAAAGAGGTGGTCACATACCTCCAACTACAAAACGTGGGAAGGTTTGGGTAAAAGATGGCACCAGCGGGTGCCGACGTTTATTGCAACTTTTGCATAACATACTCTTAAAAGAAAATAGAAAAAAAAAACTCACAACGTTCTGTATGCATGCACTTGAGCCGACTCGAAGGCGATAGCCATCTTCTTTTTCCTCTCGGACCAATGTGCTGATGCTTCCCTGCCACCCTTCGAAACCTTTCCGCACCTTGCGTAATTTTGCACTGCCTCCAAGATAGGAGGCACATCACCTGGTTTTGCATTGCCTCCGTGATTGGACCACTTTTGACCATAGGTCAGCAAAACTTCTGGATCTCACTCAGACTCACTCATGAAATATATTTTGTGCTTAGGGCTCACTCGGACTCAGACTCACCAACATTTTCCCGAGCCGGACTCACTCGAACTGACACTCACAAAAATTCTCTTCAACCGGACTCACTCGGACTCAAACTCACCAAAACATTACTCACCCGAACTCATTCAGACTAAGACTCACAGCTTGATTTGAGTCTGAGTCAGAGCAAGTCGATTCATGAGTCCGTTAGCTTAGAATTAGCTTTTTAGACCATGGTGTCAATGCTCTTTAACAACAATGTATCGCGTAATCAGTGCTCTTCTTGGCCCCTTTTGATATAGTACCTTTGAATACAGGTTATGAGTACTCGCAAGCAGTGGGGTCACTTGAAAGGGATGACAACATAAGATATATTTATCAAGAACTTCCCTGGAAGAGGTGGGGGGGAGGGAGGGCAGGTCAAGGCGCCCCCCAATGTAATTCACTCATCTGATCAATACATATTGACATGGTGTATGAATGACACTGCTCTAGAATACGGGTTAGTAGACGTGAGTATAAACGGGAATCTAGGTAAGATGTGTAGTAATGTTGTAGATGAGTAGATAGGACCATAGGTCGGCAAAAAGGTGGAACTCACTCAGGCTCACTCAAGAAATATATCTTGCGCATTGGACTCACTCGAACTCAGACTCACCAAAATATTACTCACCCTGACTCACTCAAACTCAGACTCCTGGCTCGATCTGAGTCCGAGTGAGTCTGAGTGAGTCGACTCATGAGTGAGTTCGCCAACCTATGCCTTTGACCAAGCTACGCTTCGATATGATGCCGTCATCAAGCGATGTCGCGTCACGGGACGTCTCTAGGAGGTCATGATGACGTCACAAATTTTGGTGATCTGTGGCCTTATCGTGATGTTTATGGTGAAGTCATCACGTGGTGATGATTTTTTGCATCACTCGTCGCCGATGACGCGGGACGCCGACGCCGACGGTCAAATTTCGCGTGTGATGAGTCATCTGAGGCTCTAACCTTAAAAAGGAAGTTTCCTATTTTAGGACTGGCGATAAACAATTTTCGCGCATTTACGCCGGAATCGGAAACCAGGAGGCGTCGAAAGCGCATGCCCTGAAGCACTACTGAACGAGGCAGGGCAAAATGCACCCTAATCACCAATGTCGCAATGAGCAGGGAATGATCACGACTGGTTCTGCCGATATAGGAAAGGCCTCGGCTCCACAGCAGTGGCAACCGGCGACCGTTTTCGCAACGGCTGTTCAGGAGCTTCAAGCTCTCTAGGTCCTTGAATGGTCGATATATTGAAGCGCGGTGGTTTCGTCTGGTGTAGGCCTGCGTATACGTGCAAGTGGTGAATACGGAACACGAGTCTGCCACAAATGGCACGGAACGGGCTTTGTGTCGCCGTTCGATGCATTCGTGCGTATGGCCTGGCAGCAGATTCATCGCACCAGTGATATAATTACACGCCCTCAAAAACCAATGCCTGATGATTTGTTCTTCTTTGTTCTGAAGTTATTCATAGTTTTCTGCGTTAAAAAAAAAAGGGAGAAGCGTGTGTGCGCGGCACGCGAGTAGAGACGTTCATATTAGGGAACATTATAATTTGCATTTCTGGGATTTATGGGTGCTGTGGCGTTCTTTAAATGGTATATTGTAACTGCCATGTAATTCTTTAGCTTGTCATGTGGCTATGACTACGGCCTCTGATATGACATTTTAACAGCGAAGCTGTTCTTGGTCGTGCTTTTCATGGCTGGGATACGGATGGCCGGGATACCTAAAAGGTTTACTATAGTAACGCTTGTGGGCATCATAAACTGGTATGCGCCACAAAAATTGGGTAAATACCACTAAACACAACGTCCACTAAAACGGAAAAAGGCAACAGTAAGCCCAACAAATGGCGTGAACGTTACCATAGTCACACCACTGACACGTGATACTTGGTGGTTACAAGAGGTGGTCGATATACTACCACCTCAAAGCTTAACACAGAGATTTCAACAAAGAGCACTGATACAAGATATTTGAAAGACTTGCAAAACATAGACATGCATTAGCCTGACGAAGGGAACGAGACTAGCTTCGCTGTTTCATTGGTGTCCGAGAAGCGTAGCTGGTTGATTTTTTTTAGGATTGCATGTTTTATACAATGCATCACATTTCACGTTCTATGCACTTTCGGGCGCTGATAAGTAACCAGCGTCTTATTTGGGCGCCAACATTTCTTAATGACATACCGGAAATCGGAGGCGACCTTAGAGCTTCACTTAGGGGCCAGCAGTGGCACTTGTACGTCGGGATACCTGTGCCTTGGTGTACGAGTTAAGTTTGTCTTTCGGGCGCTGCCGAAGCGAGTCTCAGAGGCCACATAGAAGGAAGCGCATGGTTGAGATCTGCTCCGCCAGGCGCGTCAACGATCCCAGATGCTTACAAGAAAACCGCGTGCTCTTTCAATCAATTTTTATTAATTTTGCCCATTCCTAAGTAGACATATGCTTCGAAATCTAATGTGTCCCACAAAACTTTCAAGCTGAACCAGAACTGTGGATATGATAACAGTTTTATTATTTTAAAACGTAGTGTCTTGGAAACTGGAATATTTTTGCGTACTTAGGCCATTCGGCGTTGGGTCACTAACTGTATGAGTGAGCATTGCAATCACTCGTGATGCAGAGGCCGTTCATAACAGACATTTTAAATGCGAGGCATTTCTTAGCGAACGTCTGCGAATTTGAGCGTATCTATCTATCTATCTATCTATCTATCTATCTATCTATCTATCTATCTATCTATCTATCTATCTATCTATCTATCTATCTAGCCGCCTACGACTTTGGACTCTACGGACCGTATCGGTATTGCAATTTAGACTAAAATTGCTTTGGCGTAACATGACTGTATGACGAACACAAACTACTAGTGTCTTGGAAACTGGAATATTTTTTCATGTCATACCATGAAAATCATGAATTACTTGTCATGTACGGCATGGTTTATATGCCGTGACCGTGGTCTCTGGCGGCCGCTTCGTCAACTTGATATCTACCAAACTTGGTATGACGAGACATTTCTGCAATACGAACATAAATGAGAGGTGGTAATATGAAATCATGATTCGTATGTTATGTATAGCATGACATATATATACTATGCTCATAGGTGCATTCGTGGCTGTTTCGCTAGCTTGATATACAGCAAATTTGGTATTTGCTTGACGCGACTGTGTGACGAACATAAATGAGAAGTGGTAATCTGAAAATCATGACATGTCATGTCAGCATAAATTGCATGTCATGCTCATGGTGAGCTTGCGGCCAATTTGCTGGCGGGATATCCGCAAAACTTGGTATTTCGCAACGGGTCTGTATGGCGAACATAAATGATAAGTCCTAACGTGTTAAACTTGATATCCATGTAATGTACAACATGACTTACATGCCGCGCTCATGGTGCCCTCGCGACCGTTTTGCTAGCCTGATATATACGAAAATTGGCGTTGCGCGACGTGACTGTATGACCAACATAAATGGCAGCTGGTAACATCAAAATCATGATACTTATGTCCTGTACAGCATGGTTTGCCACGCTTCATGGTACGCTCGGGGTCGTTTCGCTAGCTTGATAAACACCAAAATTGGCATTGCGTGACATGACTGTATGACGAACATAGATGACAGGCGGAAGCAGGAAAATCATGACAGGCACGATATTTATAGCACATCTTACATGCCACGCTTATGGTGCGCTGGCGGTCGTTTCACTAGCTTTATATACACCAAATTCGGTATTGCGCGACGTGAGTGTATGACGAATATAAATGAAAGGTCCTAAGCCAGTAAATCGTGACATGCACGTTATGTACAGGATAGTTTATTCCTTGCTGGCTGCTTCGCATTACATCGATTCCGCGTGGGATCTACCGGTTATCTTTAGCACTGTCATCTTCTTGCTCGTAGATATTGCCCTTTGCTAGCTCCCTCGAATAACGTCTCGTCACTCTAAAGAAGTTAGACCTTAACTACAGTGGCCCCCAAGGTTTTCCCTTTTCTTCTTTTTTTCCGGAGATCATTCATTCTCCACTTCTGCGATTTCTACGGGAAAGGGAAGTTTTAAGCGTTCGACCAAAGTCACGTGCGAAGTTAAGGCACTGAAAACACTAAAATATAAACTGTGCCAATGCTATGGCTCTTTTTTATGTCTAAAGCCCTAAATGCGTCATCAAACGCGAAAATTGATCATCGGTGTCCCGCGGTGTCGGGCACAGCACGAGTAATGCAAAATATTATCAAGTGATGACGTCACCGTATCACTTCTTCATGACTCACAGATCGCAAAAAAAAAATGTGACGTCACCATGATGTCAAAAATTATGGCGTGACGTCACGTAACGTAACGACACATTCTAACGTCATCACATGACATCCTAGCGTGCTCAAAGGCGGGCTGATCATGGAGGCGATGCAAAACCAAGGAGGTTTAAAAAAAATTGCTGGACTGAAATTTATTGCTCAAGAGTGAAGCCATGACCTCCAAAAGATGGCGCCTGCAGTCGCCATCTTAGTAGGGGGCGCAATAAACCTTCGGCATTCCGCGAAGGAAAGCGAGCGTTTTCCACACACGCCCTACGAGTTTAATATGGTAACTTTTTCGGGACAGATACGGCTCCAAGAGTGTCTTGGTGTCAATAGTTTTTCTTAGTAGTCCTCGAAGTCATGGCAAACTTCACTGGAGATCAAGTAACAAATAAAGTTCTCGATATATATACTTTCGTCACGAACACCAATGTTTTATTTTATAATTAACGTAGCATTTACACTAGCAGATCAAAGCCACTGGATCTCTAAGTGCGCACCACCAGAGAAGAACATGTTTCCGAGGACTTTGGAGGGCAAAAACTGGCTTCACTTTTGCTGGCAAGGCATTGCGAGTTTGCACTCCAGAATTTCTTTAACCTCCTTGTGCAAAGCCAGGTAAGTTGCCACCGATCCTGGAGTCAGTGAAAAACGACGCTAGGTGCGCAAAGCTTCCGGAGGGGGGGCAGGGCAGCATCACTACATCGACTGAGAAGAAAAGGAAGATAGCTTTCATCTTCGAGTCGTCGTAGATGAATCCACGAGGGACCTTGGGAGCTTTCTCTTTTTTCTAGTGCGATGATTGTTGTAACAAAAAAAATGCCCCCCGCCTCCCCGAAGGGAATCGTGAGGAAATCCGAATGCATTTCGCGCGCGCTTCACTCCATTTATATATGGTGGTTGTGGTTCGAAGAAGGAAAAGGCGCCAAATTTCTGCAGCCTAGGTCGGGAGCACGGCGCAGCGCCTGTTTTTTTTTTTTGCTTTTTTTTGTTTTTTTTCTTCTTTTTTATTTTTTTTTAAATTTTTTTCTTAATTTTCTTTTGTTCTTTTTCTTCTTTTTTTCTTTTTCTTATTAAAAAAATTTTTTTTTCATATATAGCTCCGCCGAGCTCCCGCGATGCGAGCGCCCTCACGCACCAGAGCGCGCTCCTCCTCTCCACTCACTATAACACCTGCCGAGGCCACCGCGGACAACGCCAACGCCGGATTCCTGACATAGCCCGACTAAGAAATGCATTCGCATTTAAAACTGGGGATGCGTAAAGCAAGCAGCGATAGAGCGGTGTTTCCTACTGGAACATACCAATCGCTGCTAATGTGCAATGAGAGACAGAAGACTCCGACTGGACACAGAGACTCGCAGTCCGCTTTTAGTTAAGGTGCACGCTGCGAATTTTTATTGTTCAACAACGCACAGGAGAAATCTCCCACCGGCACCACCTTGGAGGTCAAGATCCATTGCCATAGATACGGGGTGGCCAGTGAACGGTTGTGCAGCGCCAGCAGTCGGTTAGCAGACGTTGCTCGCTAGCAGACGCTAGTCTGCTAGCGAGCAGCAGACGCTAGCAGTCACAGGCAGCGTCTGCTAGCAAACTCGCTAGCAGACGCTGCCTGTGTCGGCGTCGCGAGTCGAGAGAGGGAGAGGGGGGGGAGCGTAGGAGAGGAGAGAGAGAGGGGGCGCGCATGCGCAGTGGGAGTGTGGACGCTGCGGGCAGAGATGCCTAGAGAAGAGAGGGGGGGGAGCGTAGGAGAGGAGAGAGAGGTGGGACGCGCATGCGCAGTGGGGAGTGTGGACGGCGCGGGCAGGGATGCCTAGAGGAGAGAGGGGGGGAGCGTAGCAGGGGGAGAGAGGAGGGGAGGCGCATGCGCAGTGAGGGTGTGGTTGCCGCGGGGAGGGATGCCTAGAGGAGAGAGAGGGAGAGGAGGTTTTTTTATTTTTTGAAAGGGTTTGCGCATGCGCAGTAAGGGTGGTCACGCCGCACACCACCACCACCGGATTAAGCTTCGCCATAAGATGCTTCACATCTTAACACCTGCCGGCGCGCACACCTCCTCAACCTATCCTCCTCCTCCTCCGCGGACAACGCCGCACAACGCCAACGCCGCACAACGCCAACGCCGGATGCCTGACATAGCCCATGAAATGCATTCGCATTTAAAAAACGCCCTTATTCCACTTGACAAAGGACCATCTCCAGACCAGATGTTTGTTCTGATAACCTTCAACCCTCCCACATCGACGGCTGGAGCTAAGGGAACGGTCGCGATTTGTTTCACGCCGGCTCGAAGCTGATTACCTTCATCAGGTATCGATCCGCCGCCCCTGCCGCAAGTGGGCCTCACCGGTAAAAGTTTGCGCTCCGTCGCGATGGTTTGCTTTTACCGATAAGAAGCCTCTTTTGCGGGGTGTTTTTGATGCAGGACCCCGCACTTTTGTGCAAACGTTTACACATGAGCCGTTCCTTGGGTTATCGGTTCTTCTAGAATTGTTGATGTGACGTACAAGTTTTTTTATACTCAGAGTACCTTTCACGGTAGGGTTCAGGCAGTAAGCTTTTGCAATCTACTGGCCACTCAAGATTTTCTATAGAAAACAAAACCCGGCAGATTCAAGAGAGTAATTTTTCGCTCATAACACGCGCTGCATTTTGTGCGTACATGAGCAGCGACCGACTGTTTCTGGACGTATTATAAATTCTTAGACAATGCCAGACAGTACGACGATGTGATAAAGAAGTTCACCGACTATTACGATACTCCCTAATGCGAATTGTGCGCGCAGCTTCATGTTGGGGCAATGACAACTGTGTTTTAAGGTGTTGGATTTCCGCAAGGTATGGAGTACGTCGTACATCATAATTTTTACTAAATAGGACAGCACCCACTACGCCATTATCCGTCTTTCTGCGGATAAGCGAGGTAGCCGCTACACATCTGTAAGGTACTATTACCACTTGTTGCCCCTGCATGTGGCTGATGACTATGAAGAATTATGGCTGTGCACTTTCCAGTGCGTGGGAAGCATTAAACCACATACTCGTTGAACAATTAGCATTGTGTGATGACCGGTTCTTATTTAACTTTTCTTTCACGCTATATTACTTGTACTAACGCTATTCCTTGCCCAACATGACACCTGCACAGGGCTATTTGCAAACTGATTTCACCCACCACCATCGCTCTGTGGTAGAATACTCGACTGCAATGCAGAGAGCCCGGGATCAAATCCCATTCGTTCGTGGGTTTTTTTCTCGTTTTATTTTCTCATGTCTGTCGGTTACTTTTTCATGTCTATCGGCCACGCCAGTGACGGCGAAGCCGCTCAAAGGAGGAATGCGCTGCTAAGAGCTGCGCCCTAATAAAAAAAAAACTCCGTCAATCGATGAAGTGATTTTCGCATACAAATTTGAAGAGTGACTATTAAAGAAAATGACCAAAATGAAAGAAACCGGGAAGTAGAACAACAGAAAACGTTTACAAATTAAAATATTGCCATGCTCGCTTCTTCCTTAAAGATAACGCCTTTTTCATTGAGTAGTTCCACTCTGTCTCCAGAAAAGTAGCGGCCTTTTTCTTACGGACGACGCTCGCGAATGTATCCATGCATGTGCTACGAAACCGATCTCAGATTCGAAGTGTCGGCTCACGATTCTCGAACCAGGTCCTCACTGCGTCTTCAAAGTAGCAATGAAGGTCACACAGCTTTCTCTCGGGGCCTCAGCTTTTATTCTTGAAGATGGCAACACGATTCTACGTTTCCAGCCAACTTTCCAGGACCTCAAAAGATAATCCGCGGAAGGTGGGTGGCTCTGTTGGTTACTGTAGCAGCATAGGCGTAGTCGCCATGAATGCTGTCATAGTCGCTGATGTGGTGGTGATGGTCGGGTCTTCCTCGTCGTGTAGCGCTGGCCAACAGGCTGGCAAGATGACGTCGATAGCGGCGGTGAGAGTCGGCAATGGAACTGTGGTGGTGTGGCGCCTTGCGTTACGCTACGGTGATGGCGTCCGATCACGACTGCGTCGACTTTCTCCGATGCTACTACGTCGTGTTGTCAGGTCTTGTCTCGGCGAAGTGCCCTCATGAATTGCTTGTTCGGAAGGCGGTGAGATGATATCTGAGGACTCTTGAATCTGTGTCGTTCGCAGCAGAGAATCTTCGGCATTTTGTAACACTGCAACCGCACCTCCATTAGTTGTTTCCCTCAGTTTTCCGGATTTGAGCTCGCGGATCAGCTTCGGGTAGGGCTGCCGGTGTACCACCTGCGGTGCTGTGAGGTGTAGCGGCCTGGCGACGGTGATTGTGAATGTCGTCAGGGTAACCACTGCGCTCTTGCGAGGTAGTCGGTGATGTCACATGGTCGTTAACCTCGCTGCCGACATGGCGCGTGGATGGCAAAACCGCGAAGGCCCATCTTGCGGTGGCGCGTCATGCATGAAGCCTGTAAGTATCTCAAGGTGTGCAGAGGCTGCCACTCATTACCAAGCAACCATAAGAACTAACATACAACAATGCCAAGAAAAGTATAGGTGATGTTATCAGTAGTAAATGTAATGTAAATGTGAAGAAAGAAAAGTGGACGAAAAGATAACTTGGCGCGGGCAGGGATCGAACCTGCGACCTTCGAATAACGCGTCCGAGGCTCTACCAACTGAGCTACCACGGCGGCCATCCACCTGTCTACTTTATGAGGTATATATGTGCATTTAAACGTGGGAGTAGGGAGCCTAGATGACCGGCCGTTTAAGGGTGGACACATCTTCAAAAAGTGCCTTCAAGAAACTCAGCCAAAACCAGCGGGTAATGGGGCACGCTGTTGCCAGCTTCCACCAAATCTAGCATAGTTTTCTGTGCGCCGCCATTTTGGTCCCAACCGCCGCTCCCCTGAGCTCTTGCGACGTAACGCTGAGCGACGCTGACGCGAGCTCACGCAAGGGAGGCAACAGCTCACGACCAGCGAGCGCGTCTCCGTGTGGACGCGCGGACGCGTCCCGTATGTAGGCTGCCTACTCGCAATGCTAGGGAGCCTTCATGTGCGCGCGCCTCCGTGTTTTCGGGTGGTGTCAGCCTTTGACCCACCACTTGCCGCCGCCCGCCAAAACACAGTGTTGCCAGTCCAAGGTTTCCATGGCAACGCGGCGGCGAGAGCGCCATGTTGGTTCTCAGAGCCAGTCGGTTCTCCTCCGTCCTACTGCTCCGGCTGCACGTTGGCGCGGGTGTGGAAGCTGCTCTAAACCTAGCCTGCTACGACACCATCCTCGCGCGAATTCGCATCTACAAGAACTTTGGAATTGAGAATGCCAGGGTGCTGCGTGCGCCACAGCACAACAATATGGAGACGAGTCGTAAGAATGTTCCGCTTCCCGACTTGCCCTAACCGACGGAGACGCTGGATGGCGCAAGTGAAGCGACATTGCCGGGAGCCCACTACTTCTTTCCGTGTTTGTGAGGTGAGTACCCGTTGCATTGCGAGTGGATTGAGTATATCGCCACAAATTTCGTGAAATGATTTGCTTTGTCGTGCGACGAAAAGGAGTCCGTGCAAGGTAAACGCGAAGCTTGTTTACTCGGTTATGCTTGTTTACTCTATTAGTCGAAGCGTAGTTCGTCAACCTAACGATATAGCGAGAAACGCCAGGCCCGTAAACCATCAACAGACGCTCGCGTTCGTGTGTTCCTTTGCGGGCAGATGTGCGCGCTTCTGCGCTTTTAGGGGAGCCTTCATGTGCGCGCGCGCGAGACGGAGGCACGGAGGCTTGCACATGAAGGCTCCCTATGCGCTTTCACCTCAGACACCCCCGTAATCAGAAACGCTCCTTCACTTGAACTTCACTTGCAACCGCCTCAAGGCAGCGCGTTCGAAACGCGTTTCTGCTGCCTTGGCGCCGCCTAAAGACAGTGCGTTCGAAACGCGTTTGTGTTGCATTGAAGGATTGAAGGCGGTTTCAATTCAAGTTCAAGCATGGAGCGTTTCTGAATACGGGGGGTTAGGAAGAGTATTTAGAGAGGTAGGCAGATGAGCCGACCAACGCGTTCCCTGTAGACTTGTGCACAACTGCAACGCCACAACTAAAGTTCGCGTGGCTTGGGCCGCGGGGTATCGGTTCTTCGCTTCAAAGCCACGCCGAGATACACAGCGAAACTCGCTTGACTAAACCAATAAAGCTTTCGCTTTAATCATATAGAATACGACTGATTTACTCTTTTTGTCTGTCTGTCTGTCCGTCCTAAACGCTTCTCTTTGTGTGCACCAAGGAAGCCGGTTGTTGGCTTATAACTCAATATGCCCTATGGGAGAGTGTGGTGGGGGAGTGGGAATTTGTTGTCTTCTTTTTATTTCATAACCGCCCACAAAGAGGATTCGATATCGTGTTCTCAGTTTTTATTTAATACTCGTAGAGAAGATGTATTGGACTACTTATGCGTCTTTGGTGCCGTGTATGAGTTTTCGCGTTATTGCTTTATTCTAGGCCCACTTCGAGGAAAGGAGGCAGGATGGTTTGAAGAAACTAAGACCAGATGCGGTTCTGACGCTGTTTTTAATAAAATATGGCCTGTAAAAAAATTGGTTTGTTCCTTGTTGCTTCCCTGTCTTTTTCTTCTGTCAAGGTTAATATACAGGTTTGGGGGGGGGGGGGGGTGATAGATGCGATATGACCGAGTGCCCTAATATTTTTCGCCTATGCTAACAACCTGTAAGGTTTTTAAGCAGTCCATTGTACGGATTCATTCACAGGAAATATACTTCCTTTATTACGCACAGAAGCAACATG
>JALIZH010025902.1:0-33182 GCA_030522465.1 Rhipicephalus appendiculatus | reverse complement strand
CATAGAAGAGACCGACACCCAGGTTGCCCTGGTCGAACACTTCCTTTTTCTTTTACAGCGAAAGCTGTTATCAGATCACAACGGCAGTGGCAGTGGGGTAGTTGTCCGGCGCCGCCGCTGCCGTTGTCCGTAAACGCTATCGCGTGAAATAAAAAAAATGGTATTAAAAGAAAAATCCAGAAACGTCCTTCACTCTTAGTTGTGATGTAGTCGGGGGTCTGCCCATAGGACCGGAACCAGTCAGGCGATAGGGGGAAGTCGAGGAGAGCAGCTGGAGCTCATAACAGGAACGTTTATTTACAGTACTTACATACTGAAGGTAGCGTGTCGCTACAATATTGATGGTAGCGTGTTTTTACATAATGAAAAAAGCTTCTTGCTACATGATGGAAGCTCATAGTAGAAGCTTGTCTGGAGCGTCTCGACGCTCGCGTTTTAAGCCGTCGTCTTTCTAAAATTCCCTGCAGGGGAAAACAGTTGAGTCCAGGACAGTCCAATCAAGATGACGTCGTCATCTCCGCCCCCAGAATGGGAAGGTCATACACCGCCTTATTCCCAACACAGGAAAGAGGGAAGAGACACGCCCAGTTCGTCCCGCGGCGATGGAGAAGAACAACAGAAGACCGGACGGCCCCGCACAGCATAGCACAGAGACCTGGTCCTGGTGTCGCACGTGGAAACCAGCTGTGTAGTCAGGTGCAGTGACGGCTAGCTTCTGGGCGGGCCACGAAGGCATGGAGGCACCACGGAATGTGGAAAACGTGCCCGTAGACGGATCCCAGAGTATCGGCAAATTGTTCGGTGCGTCTCTAGCACGGTGAACAAAGCAAGTAGCCTCGACCGCAAGTAGCCCCTCCTAGGCCATAAAACCGTCAAAGCCGGTCGGGAGTGTCCAAGGTGCGCCGACAGCTTTGATGAACACATTTTGGCGCATCAGTTGCACATCGGGGAACGCTGACCTGGGAATAAAGGAGGACAGATTGTGGCGAAATCATTCCCCGCGTCCAAGCGGCGCCAAGCCGCGAAGGCCGATCATACGGGGGCACGGCACCGCAGCGAAAACGGCGCGCTTACCTATGCTGCTCTTCCAGGCTCTGCTCTCCTGTCTCCTGCCCTGCTTGAACTTGGCTATGAAACGAGTGTTATCTTGGCTGTCAAATGTACACTCAGCGTATACACTCTTATCACGGTAACGTTTAGGACAGCATAAAAAAGGCAAGTAACTTATAATTTACAAGTTACATGGTCGTGACAACAATTTTATCTTTGTGTTTTCTTCATTTCCCTCTCACATAGAAGTTACATCGACAGTAGCATGTCATTTTAAAAGTTAAAGCACCGCGATAGGCATTGTAACCTTTAGATTGCAACTTATAAAAGCGCAGTGACTCATTCGTCAGGAGACCTACACTATGGAGTGGAAGTTTATTGATCAATGTGTCACATCGCGATCTGTCTTGTTCAAAGCTGGCTTTAGCAATTGAGAAGTGGATAATGTATAAACAGAACGGGTCTTTACAGCAGTAAAGCAAATCACGGTAGCAGCTCTTTTACATTGCGGGATTCTGTGGCAAGCAATGGTGGGGTATTAATTGAAACTGCAGTTCAGTGAAGTGAGCCTGCTTCCAAACACGTAATTGAATAAGTGGCATAAAATCCGAACGGACATGGGCAGGAGCACAAGAACGAAATACCTTATTATGTTGGTTAAATGTTTGTGCTAAACAACTTCTTAAGTTGCTCCCATATCTATTTTGCTTTTAAGCCGCAGGACTAATTGATTTGCCCCCGGGAAGCTTAGCTAATAGCGGAAAAGAAGATACATCATATGGTAAATCGTGACAAGATAAAGTACTGTGAGCACACGACAACCCACAGTATTAAACTAACGATGCGATCTAAGAACCATTCCGTGACGCGAGAAAAATATGTTACAAGACTCGCAAAACAACTTATCCGAATTTCCTCGTCGTCTTGTCTACTTTTTTGGCTCGCGTGAAAATTAACTGGCCGTAAAGTACAGCAAACGCCAGGTCACAGGATTGCACCATGCCGGCTTAAACGTTATCGATTCGCCAACACGGGAGAAAAAGGTGCCGCTAAGTTCACAAAACAGCATGCGACGGCCGCTCCAGGGTGGGGGGCGCATAGAGAGATGTGTGAGCTCGCGGTGAGTCACATACGTGGCGTCCATCTGGCGCCGCTTCGACTTCATCGAAGGAGGGACGGCATCATCTCTCCGAGACTTTGCACAGCTCGAGGTGTATGCCGGGAAGAGATTTCGAATGCGAGGCGGTTGGTGCGGTCGTTGAAGCCGCGCTTGTGCTGCTTGTGCTGCCGCGCTTTGATGACGTGCTTGGTCTAATCGTGTTTTGTACGTGAGTGGCGTGTAACTGGTGATACAGTAAGGAAAGACACTCGTGAACGTGTGCCATCCGCCACGAATCAACTACCAAGGAATGCAACGGGGACATGTTCAGTGCGCACGCGGCCGTTACAACGAGCTGCATTGCAGATTCTTCGCCTGTCTGAGACTTCAATTATTGAGCGTGTTGCATCGGCTGTTACGCTGGCCAAAGACAGTCGTTAATGTGATCTACAGGTAAGCAATATTCTCTGTTCACTATGTTATTTGCTTGTGTATACGAGTTTGTCACATGTTTAGATGAATATATGCGCATGCTTACGCTACTGTAAGATGGATCGTGTCAGAAAAATAACTCATGTCATGTTTTTATGCAATGCATTGCTATTTTTAGCCTTTCTTGCTGTAACCTTAATGGTACCTTGAAACTGCTTGATGAAGGCTGCAATCATGCTGTGAAATATTGTAGCCGGCGTCAACAATGTGCCCCATATCAGCGTTGCCCAGACGAGTCTGAGTTTGCAGTAACTCGCTCCTCTCCTTAGCAGTCTGGGCTGTTCGTCACGCCTTGGACGCCGGTAGATGATATCTCGTGGCTTCCATACGCGAAGTGTCCGCTAATTCAACTTATCGCCATGCTTCTATCTGAACTGCTGTAGTTTAAAGCGTACGGGTGAGGGTTTAAGGCGGTAATGCGGGCTAGTTGGTTGCGACCACTGACGTTCATTTTGGTAATGCAAAAAAAATGAGTGAGCGAGTGTTTGCGCGTGCGTGTGTGTGCATGGTGCCGCACGCGTTTGTGTGTTTGTGTGCATGTGTGTGGGAGTGAATGATTGTTTGCGTGTGCGTGTTTGTGAACGCCCGTTTGTGTGTGTGTGTCTGTGTCAGTTAGCGAGCGTTTGCGCTTGCGTGTGTGTGTATATATGTTGGCGCGCGTTTGTGTGTGTGTGCGTGTGTGCGCGCGCGCGTGTGTGTGTGGGCGTGTGTGTGTCAGTCAGCGAGCGTTTGCGCTTGCGTGTGTGTGTGTGTACATATGTTAGCGAGGGTTTGTGTGTGGGTGTGTGTGTGTGTCAGTCAGCGAGCGTTTGCGCTTGCGTGTGTGTGTATATATATGTTGGCGCGCGCGCGCTTGTGTGTGTGTGCGTGTGTGTGTGTCAGTCAGCGAGCGTTTGCGCTTGCGTGTGTGTGTGTGTGTACATATGTTGGCCAGCGTTTGTGTGTGCGTGTGTGAGTGAGCGAGTGTGTGCGCGTGCGTCTGTGTGTATGTTGGCGCGTGCTTTTGTGTGTGTGTGTGTGCGTGCGTGCGTGCGTGTGTGTGTGTGTGTGTGTGTGTGTGTGTGTGTGTGTGTGTGTGTGTGTGTGTGTGTGTGTGTGTGTGCGCGCGCGCGCACGCACGCACGCGTTCTGAAATGTTTGCTTTGGTCGGCTCAGTGCATCGGGTTTTCTACCTTCACCATGTATCATCCCGCCCAGACGGTGTGGTTGGTATGTCTTTCGATGTTCTATAGTTCTTTGGCGTAAGATAACTTTTCTTTTGTTCTTGTTCTGTTCTAGGGTGTAAGCAACGTGTGATTGTGGTTAGAAAAGCTGAATCGGTATAGATGTAATGTAACTGTCGAAGCCGGACTGTTTGAAGGTACGTAGACAGCCCAAATAGTTTTTTTTTTTTTGCCAAATTCAGTGTTTTACGTTGAAACTGTTTACAGCATACATCCCGCCCAAGGCGTGTTATGAGGATCTCCTATCATGCAGAAACTCCCAGACGCCGATATGACTTTGTTCGGTGCAGCCGAGAATATGATCTGCCAAGTGGAATATACCGCTTGAGGAGAACAAGTAGGTACGAACATAATCAAGCTCCACATGAAATGCTAAGTACGGTCACTTAAAAATGTTGGTCCACCGTAGTGGAGCAGTGGTTATGGTGCTCGGCTGCTGACCAGAAGGTCGCGTTTTCGATCCCGGCCGTGGCAGTCACATTTCAATGGAGGCGAAACGGTAAGGGCCCCTGTACTCTATGATGTCAGTCACGTTAAAGAACACCAGATGGTCGAAATTTCCGAAGCCCTCCACTACGGCATCTCTCATAATCATATCGTGGTTTTAGGACGTAAAACCGTAGATGTTGTTGCAAAAAATGTTGATTTTAACATTTCTGGTCCTAATCACCTGGTGTCGTGTTTCTGCTGCGAAACTGTCTCTTAAATTATTGTTCGCTGACTCTTTTGCTAAAGAGACGTAAATTACATGTGGGATTAACGTGCTTTCTCAATTCAAAATTTTTGTTTTCCGATGAACGTATTGCACAGGATACTACGATGTAGGAGCGCTTATGTGTTGGTAAAGTGACCCCCCCCCCCTTTTTTTGTGTGTGTGTGGAGGGAGGGGTTAATTTGTATCTAACATCGCATGTTATCAGCAGTTGTGTGCAATGCGGCAGTAACCATTGCTATAGCGTAAAATAACGGCACTCTCCTTTTAGGATCTACTGTCCAGCAGGGAGATTGTGGAATCAACAACTGACATATTGACTCAAGAAACATGATTGTGCGTGCATCAAGAGAGGGTGTCAGTGCAGATCCCGACCATCTGCTGCTGTAAATTTGTACTAACCACAGGTGAAAGCAAGGAGAAACGCTTTGAATACCGGCGACCATCTAACAGCTAGACAATCACTGAATCAATAGTCTTAAAGATAATCAATAAACCTATGTGTATTGTATGGATGACTATCACTCTATCATTGACACCTTCTGCTTTGAAGTTATGAGAGCAATAAAATGTGAATTGTTTTTTTTGTACAATGCTTGATTTGGTCCTCTTTCTGAATTCTTTTTAAACTAAGCTTTCGTTTAGGTACATAGTCTTGTACGCCTTCACAAGCTGTTTTCTACAGCGCATGCTCAGAGAAATCGAACAATGCCCCTATATTGCAAAAGCTGTTATCACTATCAATTTTGTGTTTTGCACCCACACAAAAAAAAAAAAAACTGAAGTTTTTGAAAAATGCAATTATGTGTGATATTGTGGGCAGAGGCTTCCCTTTTTCAAACTATGTCACAGTTGTCAGTTGAACCATTAAAAAGCATATCACCTGAACAACATAAAGAAAGCGCATTCGGGTTTCAGCAAAGGAGAAAGGCGGATGAGTTGCACGTGTATTGTTATATATGCGGCACGTAAGTGTTAATGGTTTGAGTGAGTTAGTAGCATTACTGAAATGAAGACACTCCACACACAACCCGAGCGAAAAACGTAAAGGATTTTGAATCGTTCTCTTTTTGGCTGCCCTCTGAATTTCATCGTCTATGAACAACGTGCCAGCAGGTATGGTATGCCGCACACATCAGTATACTTAAGGAGAAGCGCGGTTCCGATCACCTATTATTTGCAGGGGGCTGCACTCAGTATAACCGCTCTACCAACCCAGGTGTAGCCGGACAAAGGGTATGTGCCTCTTTTTTCCTTCGATCTTTCAGAGACACAATCCGGACCAGTCGTAGCGCGCATGATCAGCCCAGCCAAGTGTCGCCTAGCAAAAGAAGCGTGGCTCTTCCTTTAGTGCTTCTTTCTGTGCATGCCTAATCTATCGTACTTCTTTCTGCGGCTTTATTATGCAGCGTACAAATATGTATACATATTGATGAGAACTTTCATGGAGAATGTCATGTGGCCCGCCCTTTTCTGAATACACACGCTGGAGCTTTGGAATAATTCTGGGACATGTCTGCTTAGAGCACTTCAGTTGCGGTGTCCGTGGCGAGAGGCGTGCCTTTCCTCTATCCCACGAAAAAACACAAAGCAATGTCCTTTGGAGTTGGCTTAGATCTTGCATACATCATAACGTCACACCTTCGACCACAAGCATCGTGTCGTTCAAATGTGGTCTGCCCCTAAACCAATGATTAAGCAGATCAGGTGATTGACAGATATTCTTCATTATAAGTTGTGCCATGTGTGTCACACAGGGATGCTCTCTTGATCCAATTACATAGAAATGTAAACATTACAATTAGCACCTCTCGAAAAAAAACAGCGTTCCGGTTCTTCATATGCGCCGTGGAATTATTGTATTTCTGCGCATGCATATATTTATACTTACTCAGTGACACTCTGATAATGGCATTCAGTATTCGTATATAATATGCTCTACACGTACCTGCCAGCTACTTATTACACAATAATTTCAGACATTTCTTTGGGTTTTGTGATAAGTATACGTAAAACTGACAACGCGCCGTATGGCGAGCGGTTTGTATAGCTATTTTGCCTACTCTTCACCGCGAGGAGCAATGTTAATTCTCCGTGCACTTCACTTTCCGCCTTCAGCAGCTTCCCTGCATAGTCGACTTCACGTTTTGTCAGTATCCGCGTTTCCGTTGCTGATTCAGATATTCATGGGTGAACAAAATTGCAAATAACCCTGTAACAAATCGACGATTATTCTTTATTATTGCACAACGCATAGTTTGATAAGCACGAATCGCACAGTCAATGAATGTTCATGAGCAGGAGGAAAACAATTCAAGTGTCATATTCACGCCGACGTATTGCTTCAACTGCGTAGAAGTTGGACCAAGAAAGGATAGCCTGACACGTATATCATGATAATGTTATAAAATCTCTGGTTTTCACTGATGCACGGGTTGACCACATTTCAAAATAATCGCGGTGGAGGCATCATTACTGTAGTGCATGCAAACTTGAAGTCTCCTCGAGTATGCGCATATTTTTTTGGCTCCCTCTTCTAACGAGCGAAGGGGACGCGTTCGGCCTTGGTCACCGCGATTGTCCCGTTTCATAAGCAGTCATGTACTTGAATTATTACAATGCACCAGCGGTAGTGTTTCGAGAAGAACCTTTCATGTGACGTCCTCTGGAAAGGTTCGCATTTCTTAGCGCACGTATATAAAAGTGTATCAAAACCGCAGAAGGAAGCGCTAAAAAAAAAAAAAGAAGCCGAGGCACGCGCAGCAAGAAGTGCCAAAGAGTGGAAAGCTGTGCTTCCGTTGCTGCGGTACATCTGGCTGATCAATGCATGCGATGAGCGTAACCTCCTGGAATGCGTCGAAGAAAGAAGACCGAAGGAAAGAAGAGACGCAGAACGGTGGCCGTATAAAATCTCCTGCTAGCCATTTTGTGTGAACAGTACACCGTGTACTGTTAAAAATCTGGGCCCCTGTTTACGTAAGAAGCTGAAGGTAAAGTGTCGCCGAATACTTTTCCTTTTCCAAATTATTACAATTTCCTTAAACGGAGTCTCTTTGAAAATCTTCTACGTGATGTCTCTTAAAGACGTTATACGTAATGTCTCCTCGGAACGTTGTACGTAATGTCTCCTAGAAACGTTGTACGTAATGTCTCATAGGAATGTTATATGTAATGTTTCCTAAAACGATGTACGTAATGTCTCGTAGAAACGTACGTAATGTCTCCTTATGAATGCCTTACGTAATGTCGCCTAGAAATGTTGTACGTAATGTCACCCGAGGAATGCTGTATGCAATGCTCCTTGGAAATTTCGTATGTAATGAGGAACATGATGTGCGACACAGTGATTTTGTTGCCTTACAGTCACCAATGCACACAACTTGACACCACACTGTGCCTAAAAAGTAGTAATAATGAGTGCTGTGTGGTCAAGAAAGTAACGGTGCCTTACATGCAGCTACCGCAATGGTTGTTGACTCATGCCAGCAGCAGCTGCTACTTAGCTACGAAGTTGTTGGAGAGTGGATAAGCACATTACGTAGTGATTGCAACGAAAATTTACATGGATGCTTAAAACAAGTCACGAGGAAAGACATACATGTACACACTGCCCCTGTTGACACGTATGTCGGGCTACAAGTGAGATTGTATTTTGTCGGTTACTTCAATGACAACTGAAGTGTCCTGGCACCACATAAAAATTAATTGTATGTAGTTTGGCTTTACGAAGCCGAGGGTCTGACAAAATCTCATCTGGTCAGGATGAAACTGGTGCAAATATAGTTGGACGCCAATCACAAATAGCCTGGTAATACAAGAACACATATTGCTGTTCAGCCATAACAAATAAATTGGCAGACCAAATATCATGGCACTTTTAGCCTCATATACATTTCAACAGGGGCTATGTGTGCATGTATGTCTCTCCTGATGACTTTTGTTAAACATCCAGTGGAAATTTTTGTCGCCGTCACTGCATAATATATCTATCCTCTCTCTAACAACTTCTTAGAAGCAAAGCAGAAGCTGCCGCTGGCATCAGTCAATAACCATTGCGGTAGCTACAGGTAAAGCCCCATGACTTTCTTCACCACACAACACCTATAATACAGCTTTTTAAGCACAGTGTGGTGTCCTATTGCAAAGCAACAAAATGCACTATTTGCCGCATATATTCCTCAGCAAATGTTATAGCATTCACTGTGGTTCCTACAATGTGTGAGACAGCGGAGAGCTGTGGCAGGAAGCATGCATACATACAACTTCTTGCCAAGTAAACAGTGAACATCCAGCGGCTCTGAACGCACGAAGATGGGGTTTATTCTGCCAAACTGTACGAATATACCGTTCGCACCCTGGCTCATCTGGAAAGAGAAGAAACGAAAAAGATCAGGACAACTGAACCAAAAGAAAGAAGGCAATCTGTGTCATAATTGAATTTTGCATCTACCTTGCAAAATCAAACGACCCACACAGCAGCATGTTTTGAGTTTTGATGCATGCACAGCATGCTCAAACTCATAAAAGACAGGGCATGTGTTCCTAAAACTCTTGCACCAGTGAATAAATGTAGTGTTCACAGAAAAAAAAAGACAAATGACTTCTGCGCAGACGACATTCCAGCCACGAAGTGCTGGGCACTGTTGCGGAGATAATACCTCGGTGTGCTTGGATAGTATGTTGGCATCCATGGGCAACATCTCAGCAACAGAACCCAAAGCTACGTGGCGCTAGCATCAATCAAACTGTTTCAGGACACACTGCAGAGCGTTCGTGTTAAGCTTGTTCACGATTGTACAGGCATCTAACTACACGGGATAAGTGAGAGTGCACTTTACATTCTGTGGTACCTTTGAAGTACTTCCGAAACCATATGACTTATTAAAATGAGGCTGAGAAAAAAAGGAAAACAGAATGAATGGCCGAAAAACAAAACAAATAATGTAGGGCCACACTAGCCCTACCTACGGAATACAAAATGAAGGCCTAAATGCTACCATTACACAGTAACACTCACGCTCCTAGCAATGTTTTTGCAGTATACTAATGAAGACAATGGTGCTTAATGACTGAAACCTCTTGTTTCCCATATATCTTTAAAAAACACACAAAATCATTTGTCAAATCTGAAACCCTACTTAAGAGTAACTCTACAAAATAAAACTCCACCTCAGAACAGAGAAAACTGAAGCTGATCTCTTATGTATTCATCCTTGGCACTCTTTTGTCTAGATTCGCACAAAACATCGCACAATATGTAGAGGCCCTTGGCAATAAGATGTGATGTTACTGAGTATCTTTTTTTCCTAAATTTTATCACTAATGCTAGGTATCTTAATTTATGTTGTTCATAATTACAACTAAAATGACGCTTTAATTGACCACCAACAAAGCAAAGGACTCTCCCGAAAGTTAACCTTCACAGAAAAAAGCAAACTTTTCCCCCCTTTTTCTGTACATCTCAATATAGTAGAACCAATGCAGCGATAGAGCTCAGTAATGAACAAAAATTATTTAAACAGTCAAAATGCTACGAACAGCACATATTTAAGACATGGCAATTACTGAAGCTTGCAATCGCGCACTAAAAAGAACAAAAATCCACAGAAGCTCAGATGCCCCTGGCTTTAAACACTGCTTCTCAGGATGAGGGAGCTTGCATTATGTATATTTCAGTAGAAAAGTTTTTGAAATGCTTCATAAAGAATGGAACTGTACACTGAAAAAAGTTTAGTTGGACAGCTTGATGGGGAAAAAAACGTTCTCATTGTTTCAGTTTTGATCAGCCTACTTTCACTGAGGAAGGACTGAAAAATATATGATAAAAAAGGAAATGAAAAAGGCATCTCAATGAGAGACAGTGACACAAGAAATCAGGTTCTATTGAGTCATTTCTTGTCCATCTTTGAGTGGCCGTCCCACATGAAAGTGCAGTCAGCTGCAGCCATTAACAGGACATAGCTTCAGGCATGCTTTCACCCACTTCTCTTTACTGTTGAAGCTATTGATATCATATATCATTAAAAAATTTAGAGTGTATTTTTTGCCACCATTCTGGAAAAAAAATTTTCGCTCTATGTATTGGGCTTCATTCTGAGGGCAACGCATACTACATCTAAGTAAGTTATGTTTCAAATTTGTTGTCTAGGGGTTTGTGTAGTGAATGCAGGAAAAAAAAGTGACTTTATTCTCAAAGGAGCAGTCACACACTTTTAAAGGGGCTGTGTAAAGAGAACCAATGAAGCACAATGAATTTGCCTGCATTGACAACTACACCACAGAGGCCTGCGAGGCTGTAAACGTGCTTAAGAAATCACTGCCATGGGGGCGATTTCACTAGCAGTGTTAGTGAGTTCCCGGGGCTCGTCGGCAAAGAAGCTGGCTTCATTCAAAGGTGACAAGAGAGCGACAGGATCGGTTAAAGTGACCACTGAGGCAACTTGTAAGCAGCAGAAAGCATGCGACGTCCAAAAAGTGTGAGATTTCCATTGTAGAGGCTGTAATGAAGTGCAAAAGACTTGGCTCTTTATTTGAGCTCAAGTGTGTAAATGGTGAGCGCCCTTCTAAAGACATTTCTTTTGGGTACAAGTCACATCACGCTGATCCAACCGGCCACATTTTAGGTGACCCAGAACAACAGCGTGAAGTGTACCCAACTGCGCAACTGTTTCAGCAATATGACAAGCACTTGCTATTACATACTGTTTCCTGTGTTGGAGCTCCTCATAATATAGGTGCAATAAGTCCCTCAAATGGGTGAGTAAGAGTAAATAGTGCACATTTAGACTGAGATGGAGAAAGCAACACGGCACCAGTGCTAACTATAACAAATGTTTATTTGAAACCGCAGAAAAATACATATGGACAGAAATAGGTGAAGTGAGTGCGCATGTCACACAGGCATGACAGCAAACTATCTGAAATCGGCACAAAGGAATGAAAGTTCCTTTTCGCACAAACTAACAGATAGTGTACAAACACACCGTGTGCACAATGTTGAATCAATTCGGCTTGAAGTATCTCGGGACTAACTTTTTTAATTTCTGACAATCCTGTCCAAATTCATCCAATTCATTTTGACACCCACATGAGTCGAATAGCACGGCTAGAGCCCTGCCTTTGTGTTTTCCTCATTGCTCTCTCAAATGATCCTTAAGTTATATAATAGAGTGGCCGCTTTAGAATTTTCCACAACTCAATGAGATCAGATACACTGAGTGATCAGGACATCTAATGAACTTAGATCTATCTTAATAACTTTTTTAGGCGCAAACAAACACACGGACAAAGAGAGGGGAACGACACCAGCGCTACTATCAACTGAAGCCACCCGTCATTAACTATTTCCGAAAAAGAAGTGTCGCTTATGAAAGAAAGGGGGTAGCAGCAGATACGGCGCGATAGCTCCGGACAATGCACCTACGACGGTGCGCATGGGCAGCAGGTGCCATTTTCGGTATATATGTTTTCCTTTGCTGAATAAAGCCTTCAGTTGATAGTAGCGCTGGTGTCGTTCCCTCTCTTTGTCCGTGTGTTTGTTTGCGCTAAAAAAGTTATTAAGATGAATGTGTACCAACTAGCTCCCCTTTCAGTTTTACTCCAGTTAGATGTACGTTTCTTTCAGCACATCACTGGTGGCTTCTTCCCAAGCACACTAATTTTGCAAAGGCTGAGAAGTCCTTGAGGGGCACTAAACACAACAGATACGTCAAAGCAACCAGCAATTTTCATGAGATTATGAGCAATCTCATGCATGTAGCCACTACATTACGTTTCCTGCCAGTGCGCTTGATGGTGCGGGCGCACTGATAGGATGATTTGTGAAGTAAACTTCTTGCCACTCACTACTTGAAATCATTACTTGAAAGACGTGATGCAAAGTTAGAAACGATAAGAAAGAAGCAGAGACAGAAAGAATGCCAACCAATAAATCTAGCACAGCAAGAAGCAAAAGCAACCAAGCGCACGTCTTTCAAGTAACGATACACTAACAGGCCCAACAAAATTATTAAGCTTCATTTCTTCTAGAGAGGGCCCTTTCCAGTCTGTTTCACCTTCTACTCAGGCTGAGGACTACGCACGCTTGATCACTTTTGCTTCTTGCCGTGCTAGGTTTATTGGTTGGCGTTCTTTCTGTCTGCTCTTGTTTCTTCTCGTTTCTAACTTTGCGTCACATCTTTCAAGTAACTTTCCCTGCTGTTTTAAATAAATATTTATGTATACAGCTTGTGTCATGCTGCTGACTCCATCATTGTCTAAGTGTGCCCTGTTTTCCTCACATTACGCAGCAACAAGCCAAGAACTACCTTCTCGACTTCACTTCTAGATTGGTCAAAAATGGCCGAACTGCCCATTTGTAGACACGAAAACAAATACCTACCACTTAATATGGGCTTGTCCAGACCTAAGGAAGAATGCTCCGATCTTTCACAGCAAGCTGTCCACTGCTTCAGTCCCTTGAATGGTCAGTTGTCTGCGCTGGGTACATGCACAAAAAACATTCCATCAGCTTCTGCAGAATAGAGGCCTTACAGTACGCAAGTAGTACATGCAAACATGATAGTTAAACACAGGTATATGTTGATATACCAAAATTTGACCTTGAATGATGAGCTCAGGATGCATTAAAGCAAGTATTAGTGGAGTAATGAATTTTGCAGAGAAATGTAGCTATGGATTTTATGTCAAGCTTGCCCGCACTTGAGTACTAAAAAACTGATGAAAAACGCAGCTTGCAAAAAGTAATTTGCCTAGAAAACTCCATCAGCACTCATCACAATATTAAATAAATTAATGTGTGCTCTATGTGCACAATGGATTGTAATGAGCCAACCTTATGGCATTTCATCATGAATGTGAAGATTTCGAGATAACTCAAGATTTTGTAGAAGTGTAAGAACACCAGAGGGTACAGGAAAGATTGAACACTTATTTTTTCTGTCACCTCTGCTGCTCTTGCATGTTTTTAAATCTTGGGTATGTTTTGCCAACATGCCCAGATTTAAGCTCTTCAAAAAATCAACCTTGTTGCACTAAAGTCAATTCATACGCATACCTCGTCCTGTTGACTACAAGTGTGTTTAATTCAATGAGCCCTGAATTCACTACGCTTCTTTCGTCCTTTCATCGCTAGGGTCGCGTCAAGGCAGACTTGATGGCTTCGGGTAGCATGCGAGGGCTCATTGGCCAGCTACCAATGGCCACAAGTGGCACTAGCATGTAGTCTTTGGATTAAACACATAGAGGTTCTGGGATAGATGAGACATCTACCGTTGTCGTAGCCACATTGGTGGAGCATCAGATGCACTACCCAGAGGTTTCAGATCCATTCTATGGCAACGGCAAGTGTCTCTTTCGTTTACTTTAATTCCTTTCAATTTGTCATATTTACCACAGTTACACTACAGTTAACTACAGTTAGTTAAAAACTAAAATAATCTCCCCTATGCCTTCCTTGGCTTCGTTAACTGTTCGCTTTGGCAGGTTGTGTCTAACAAGGACAACGAGGCTTTAATCCATTCCCCTTCTTTCGTCAGTCCAATTTCATAGTGCTTGGCATGCCACAAAATCAGTAACCGCACTGTCCAGAATTCTGTGATCAGATAGCGTGTTGACATATCAGAAATGACATTCTCCAATTAACAAATGCATAATCTAATTCAGCACTGTAACCACTTTCCCTAAATGAACCTCTTGGTTGTGAATACTGCAAGTAAGACCCACCTTTTGGCTTCATGCTTGTTTGCAAAGCACAAAGAAAGCGATAACTACAGTACCACACAATCAAGTAATGTTATTGATACACCATCACAGCCTAAACCATTTATGATAAGAAGCTTCTGCAATAGTGCCACTTAACTATAAAGAGCTGGTATAAGATAGAACATGTTTGGTTCATCAAAGACATGTAATGGCAGGACTAATAATTGACATCGTTTTTTCCCAGGCAAATACAGCAACAAGCAAGGCATGCACTAGCTTAATAAACTTAACTGAACTGGCACACATTTCTGTCAATGATGATTTATATATATATGCTGTACTACTTCCAATTAAGCTTACAATTGAATATGCACACTTACTGTTACTACTAGCACATAAAATGATTAGCACAAATATATTGCCTTCCCTTAAGTTTCCTGCACGACTAAATCAAAGGTCAAGCATATGGCTTGTGTATCTCTAGCCAGCAGCTCAGCTTTCAAAAGACTGTCCTTGTCCCGTATTTTTTTCCACTTATTTAGTAAACATGTCCAAGAAGTACACAGCAAGACTAGTCTAAGACATTTGTGTAAGGTACCGCACGTGGACACCACATGCTTAAACATAACCTGAAAATAAAGACTTGATACTTCACTATCGGCGCCTCGATTTCGGTATTCTATAGGCTATATTGCTGATGGGTGTTGGTGTCCCATATTGGGCTGTTCACTTCACTGTTTTGTATCTTTAACAGCTAAACAAACAGTCCTACGCCTCTGCATTTATTCTCCATTCTGTAAATAAACGCGTTCCATCGTCGCAATTGTTGTGGAGGTGCGGGGTAATCTTACGTGAAAAGCAGTATGTCCAGAAACCTCAGCTGTTGGCTAATTTCCCGGGGGGCGTAGATGAAAGCCATTGCCGGGCCGTGGAGATGGTGACCGGGGCTGACACATGGTAGGCGGTGTCAAGCTGCACACAGACACGGGCAAGTCACTCCGGATGTTCGGCTGGCAGGCGTGCTGCTCGGCAGTTGGGTTGGTGGGCCATTCTGTAAATAAATGCGTTCTATCGTGAAATGGAAATTTTAGCCAACATTTTTTTTTCACTTCCCCCCCCCCCCCCGCCTCTACTTTCTACTGCCCCCTTTTCCATTGTCCTTGAATTTCTGGGAAACTAAATAATGAGACTAAATTTGGCGACTGCAGCCCGGCAGTCGAAGTGAGTTTGAAACCCCTGAACCAAGTGCTGCGCGTACTGACCTTGCCCAGCCCCACCATAGAGCAATTATGCTATTTGTCATGGCTAAAGTGTGTGCAGCATGGCAGATGGCGACGCAACTAGAGATACATAGGCGTGCGCACGAGGGGGGGCAGAGGGGGTGGCCGCCCTCCCCCCTAGTCACCTAGGAGGGGGGGCGCGAATTCAGCCCCATACATTGACATAATAGGGAAGAGAAGCGCTGCGACTCGGCGGGGGGGGGGGGGGCGCAAAGTCAGCCCCATGCATTGACATAATAGGCAGGGGGGGGGGGCGCTGCGACGACCCTTCGCCTAACCTTCGCCCCCCCCTGAAGGAAAACCCTGCGCACGCCTATGTAGAGATACCTACGCTTCTGTGGCCGTATAACGAACCGCTATTCCGTATTCCGTATTCCGTTTTGGCCGCCATTAGCGCTCCCTGATTGGTCGTTCAGCCCGTCAATCAAGTGACGTGTCGGAAGCCCAAAGTGTGGTGACGTCAAAATGACGAGTCCGCCCTCATTATGCAAAGATAAACGGAATCGGTTCCGCCGAAGCGCGGAACAGCCAGCGAGTGGCCCCGTCGGCAGACGGAATAGGAAAAATGGCGGCGCCGGCGTATTTTCCAGAGGCTTTCACGTTCTTGGCGGCGATCGCTCGGCAGCACCGTGGGAGAAAAGAGCTCGACGACGCGTTCGGTTTGCCAGCTAGTGAAAGGGTTCGGCGTCACCTCGACTGTATCGCCCGGAGAAAGAAAGGTGCGGCGGTTGTGCGACGAAGTGGCCGAGGAAGACGCGCGACCGACGCCGCTGTCTGTGGAGCTTGTGGGTGTTGTGCGGCCGGTGCGGCCTTCCGTTTTTCGCGACTGGCAGCTTTCAAGCCTCTTCGGGAAGCGGGGAGACTGTTGTCACCATGCAACCCGCGGTGAGCAGACTGTGCGTGATGTTGTGGCGGAGGTAATCGTGCGTGCCGGGGTCCGCAAGCGGTTTCACTTCCCGTGGACACCGGACGAGAAGGGCGCCTTCAAGAAAGTTTCCTCGGCTGCCGGCGTCGGGACGGCAGCGTTGCCGTAATCATAGCACCGAAGGGCGACCATCACAAGGCGGCGTCTTATTGCTGCAAGAAGCATTACGCCGACATCGTCATGCTCGTAAGTATCGATCGATCTTCCTATCCTCTCGTGCACATGTCAGCGTAGCGAAATGTGTCTCATAGTTGTTCACGCTTTCGTCAGGTCTGCGACGTAGACATGGGAATCTTGTCGTGAACCACTGCGTCTGGGGTCAGCAGACGACGCCTGCGTCTGGCGGACAACGCGGCTGCGGGAGCGATTTGAAGGGGGGCACGGATTGCAGCGACCATACCTTTTAGGTGAGTAGAATGAAAAAAAAGCTGCGATATTCATGGTTTGAGCCATCGGAATATGTGTTCGCGCTATTGTTGAAGCTCTGTTTCATTAGCTACGGGCACTTGGCAACTGACAGGATTTCGAACGCTGCATGTGTATTATATTGCAGCTATCGGTTATTTGCTCCACAATATCGTCAAGTGACGCACATTGTCATGGCAGCCTCTTCGTAGTAGTCATGCTTCGCGTAATACGGCTAGGTCAGGCTGGTGGAGTGATGTGATGTTCAAGTACAGCATATTCTATCATTGCTATCTTTGTGTGGCTCGGCCTTGCGGATCCCTGACATTGAAGTAGTACTTACAGCACACCGCTCATATTTTTGCAGGTGACAGAGGCTACGTACCAGTGCCATGGCTCCTGACTCCTCTCCAAGGGCATCCTCTCTAAGACAATGTAAAAAGCAAGTGCTACGCCACGCATGCTGTAATGCAGTCTGTAATGAAGCGTTGTATTGTGCTATTGAAGAGGGGCTATCTCTGCCTTCAGCAGTGCTATATCCTCCATTTTGAGTCACAATGTACATCTCGCATTGCTGTGTGTGCAGTGTTGCACTTCGTTTCCATTGCAGAAGACGACAGAAGTGTTTATCATTTCAGTGATGATGATGACAGTGAGCACGGCAATGTTGTCAATGATGACACCCAACCACTGCTTAGGCAAGGATGGTCGTCACACTCCACATGTATTCACAGACAAGCTCTCTGCAATGGTAGTCCACTAT
The DNA here is from genome assembly GCA_030522465.1 of Rhipicephalus appendiculatus. NCBI lineage: Eukaryota > Metazoa > Arthropoda > Arachnida > Ixodida > Ixodidae > Rhipicephalus > Rhipicephalus appendiculatus. The sequence continues at coordinate 15,531 of JALIZH010025902.1, read as the reverse complement.
TTGGCTAACTGCACCACTGACAACAGCACTAGGCACGTGCCACTTCTATGAGAAACATGTGACTAAGTAACTACAATGTATAGCGTTCTTCGTGCCAAAACCGTGATGCCAATGTAAGCCACGCACAGTGGAGGACTCTTAATTAATCTTGACCACCTGCGCTTCTTTAACATTCATTTCAATGTGAATATAGCAGCGATTCTGATTTTGACCCTCATGGCAATGTGTTTGCTGTCATCAGGAATTGAACCCATGTGCTGAATGAAGCTTGGCAGTGCAACCTTTTACCTGCTAAGCTATCACGGCGACTTGCCTAACGACTAGAAGAAAATGTTGTGAAGTTCATTTTTTTTTGGTAGTAACAAATTACTGCTGTGTTTATCATGCTCACATGCTGTACGACCAGGTCTTTCCCACAACTTGACTTCATGTGGATGGGCCATATTTATATGGCTATACATAGGAACCCTTCATTTAGCAACTGTCATTATAACGCACTGTACTCGGCAGCAGAGTGCTGTAGCCTGTTCACTGGAAAGCAAGGGTTTGGTATTGTTTTTGTTTCTGCTAATCATTCTCTAATCACAAACACACAGACCGTTATCTGCTCTATGTCTGGGAGTGCACACCAAGTCTTTGTCTCCTTGCCTCCTATTAAAAACGTGAGAGACTGACGCAGACACAGAGGGCCCATTCAAACCTCATCATCTCCTCCTTTTCTCTACGAGCCCCCCATGCTTTATTAAAGCACTTCTTTTTCTACACCTCCAGTATTACAACACACAGCTTGCCTTTTGCTCCATGCACACCTCGTGGGCATTGTGCTCTTTTGTTGCACATCCACCATACTGTTCCTTTTGAAAGGGCCAACCGATGCTGAAACAGATCGTCTGGCATTTCAAGTACATTTTGCTCATTCGGAAGTGTGTTCATTTGTGTATGCTAAAGTAATGTGAAAGAATAAGTATGCAGTCTCTTCAAGTCAGATCTTTGTAAAAAAATTTTTTTTATTAATGTTCATGCCACTGCAAACATGGAATATACTTTCTGTAAATAAATGTACATTGTGAAACTGTCATGTTTTAAAAGCATTACTGACATTACATTGCACAAGCAACATCATGCTGAAGGAAACACAGTGCGACATCATATGGCATGGGTAATTAATGAATACTAGAATGCAAATATAGGTAACATCAAGCTGACGAGCACACGTAAAAGTAATCTGTGAAGACATCCTCACACGACTGCTAAAAAGTGGAGTATTGATTTCAAAAGAATTATGCATTACACTTGTCGCGTTGGAAAGATGACCTGCAAGTAAAGAAACAAAAAAAAAGAGAAAAATGAAGACAAGTTAAAAGGAAAGAAAAAGTGGTGGTGCTCGTGGCCGTCGAGGTGGCTGCAGCGGCAGTGAAGGCTGGGAAGCTCCGGGCACGAGGACAGCCAGGAGATGCTCAAGCGTGCCTCCAATGCATTCGGTAGCCGAACACAAGCCCTCGACTTCATCGACAAGCTCCCGACGGTGCTGCTAGACAAAATCACGTAATGTATTGACCCTGTAAAGCAAGAGCATGTACAGGAACACAACTGATGATCCACCTGTTTGAGTCAGGCAGGCAGCAATAACTTATAATCAATTTGGACGAAAAAGTTGATTAATAAGAAGAAAATAGGCAACCTTTTTTTTTGTTTGTACATTTATAACACAGCCAAACCACAAGAAGTCAAACAGATTTGAAGTGTTGGTTTCACTTGTTTTTGCGGCACGAACTTGTGACACGGCTTCTTCCAACCCTTGGCACAAGCACTTGTTAACCCCGCGGTCTGCTGCAAGCGATGGGCTCGCCACCGACGCGCGTAGCGACCTTGCGGCAGTGGTAGGCAGGCCAGCGCTTGACCGTTTTTACGGCCGGATACAGTGCATCGGGCACAATGGCAACTGTACACAGTGCTGCTCTGTCCACAGCACTCGTAACTTGGCGAAGAACTCTCAGTTCTACTCGATACGCACCAAAAACAGGCCCGCCCCTGCTGGGACACCCGAACAGGTGGCTTCGTAAATTTTTTACCCTTTTCTTTTCGAGTTCTCGCTGCGACGCGGTAAACCAACTACAAGAATTATGCGTATCAAATTTATTCGTTAAATAATCGCAAATAAAACACCGTGGCGTGCATGTTGACAAAAGTTTTTTCCGCAACAAGTTTTTTCTGCGCAAGTTCGATTAAGCAGAAATGTGCGTAAAATACAGTGGATAAATGAATGCACACTTCCATGTATGCATCGTGCGCTGTAACGACGCTCGCTCAGGCACGATCGTTCTCGAAATTAAAAGGTGTTGCTTACCTGTTATTAGACGACAGAAGTGCAGACTTCTCCTGTTCACACATTCTTGTTTTCGTTTTCTTTTTTTGGCGTTAACTGTAAGAACAAGAGCAAAGTAAACATAACGCGATAACGGCATGGTTGACATTGTTTACTGACCTTGCGGCTAGAATTTCATGTTTTCCTCGTTCTTCGCAGCTTCCGATATTCCTCTGCGACGAAAATACTCTCCGGTAGTCGCGATCACATTCTTCTCGCAGCATTATTAGCGATAGAACGCGGCTCGCAGAGACGATCAGCTGTTCTTTTTTTATCCCACAGCGGCCATCTTAAGTGACTTGGATTGGATGCATGAGCGACTCATATGTGGCTACGACTCTCAAAATACGTGTGTTTTGCGTTTACATTGCAATACGCTTCATTCACGGTAGCACTAGAAGCTTATAAAACAAATTTATGCTCATTTGCGTAGGATTGTTTCTTTGTCACACGCTCCCGGACAAAATAAATCGAATATACGGCCCCTTTGAGGCCCCCGGCCAGAAAGTCGCTAAAGCCCCTAAATTTTCCCCCCTGAAAATACCTTGAAAATACTAGGGATTTCCCCCAGAATTCCTACGTAAAAAACGCCAACTGCCGCACTTGTATTGCTCCACAAGCTATGGGCGGCTACGAGCGCTTTTCATTGGCCAAATTCGAAAAACGTCGCGGCTTCCGGCATGGGCGGTGCCTGAAACGTGACGTAACAGGGAAAACGGAATACGGAATACGGAATAGAAGTACGTTATACGGCCACTGAGCAACTTGACAAGCATTTTGTCTATCTGCGCCTCCATCTACTGCTTTGTACTTGATTTTCACGTTATTCATCATTACCGTGGCATTTTCCTCACAGAAATTGTACGGGGCGACCAGTAAACTAAAAAATTCGAAACCAGGCCAATTTGTTAAAGGCGAGAGGCTATTGCACGATCAATTGCTTCACCCGATGATCTCGCGATAATAATATTTGGGGTTTTACGCGCCAATACCACGATATGAAGCACGCCGCAGTGGAGGGCTCCGTAAATTTAGACCATCTGGTGTTCTTTAACGTGCGCTGTCATCGCACAGTACACGGGCCTCTAACTTTTCCCCTCCGTCGAAAAGCGACCGCCACGGCCGGAATAGAGCCCGCGACCTTCACGTCAACAACCGAGCACTGTAACAGCTACACCACCGCGGCGGACGTGATCTCGCGAAGAACACATCCGAGGAAGAACGGCGCAACACAAGGCTTGAAACACAGCAACCACTAGAAGTGTAAAACAAACATCATAGAAAAAAAATGCCCCCACCTCCCCGAAGGGAATCGTGAGGAAATGCGAATGCATTTCGCGCGCGCTTCACTCCATTTATATATGGTGGTTGTGGTTCGAAGAAGGAAAAGGCGCCTAATTTCTGCAGCCCGGTCGGGAGCACGGCGTAGCGCCGGGTTTTTTTTTTCTTTCTTTTTTTTTTTTTTTTAATCGCGGTAGCTCCGCTGAGCTCCCGCGATGCGAGCGCCCACACGCGCCAGAGCGCGCTCCTCCTCTCCACTTTGCTAGGGGCGAGGATAAGCGCGCGCGCCCGCAGCTTTTGCTATGGGAGAGAGAGTGAGAGCGGAGAGATCATAGAGTTTCCTAAAATTAACTAGAGGGGCCTCTGGCGCTGCGATCGTTCAGCCACCATGGGGAATGATGGGTAGTACACGGATTTGCCTAGTCTTCGTGCTTGCGGGCTTCGAACGCACTTGTGGCTTTGTTTATTGTTGCGCTTTCGTTCTTTTTCGGAAAAAAGGATGGACCGTTCTAAACTTCGTGAGCGTATTTGGATTCGTGAACCTAAAAAGGTAACGGCGGTGAAGCGTAACTGCAAAACCTTTGCTGAACTTGGTATTGCGGCAAAGCGAATTCAGGCCACACGCAGCCAAAAGAACGAAGACTAGGCAAGACTAGGCAAATTTGTGTACTACCCATGATTCCCATGCTGGCTGAAGCGCCCTGTGTTGCAGCCCCCGCAGACACTAGCGCCAGAGTTCCCTCTAGTGTATTTATAGGAAACTCTATGGGAGAGATAACACCTGCCGGCGCGCGGACACCTCCTCAACCTATCCTCCTCCCCGCGGACAACGCCGGACAACGCCGCCTGACATAGCCCGACTAAGAAATGCATTCGCATTTAAAACAAATATACTACCTGGAGCACAATCCATACTTGCCTATCAGACACCTGTTCTTGCAAATCATCGCTGCTGTGTGAACACGCCACCCGGGCTCCCTTACCTGCATGAGTGTCGCCATGCAATTAGGTCACATAGTTACGTAATTTGGCGACTTTCTTGAACTCACCTACGTATCCGCTGGGGCGACCGCTTGTGCTTTACAATCGCCGTCGTCGTCAGACAAGGCACTGGGTCGTGGACTGTATCAGCAGGTGCATCCAAGAAACGTGGTGAGCACGCCGATCACGCAGCACTGAGCGCGCAGACAAATCTACGAGTCCGTTGAGGCTACGACCGCTACGACGAAGCACCAGAGGACACAAACACAAAATCTAGGCACACATCTGGCCGCGCGTTCCATCCGGCACGCGATAGATCTCCAACCGACGAAGAACAACGAAGGTGACCACTGATAAGATGTCACGTGGTCGTGACGTCGACGAAGGTAGAAGTCGGTAGGTCCAAAATGAAACTGTTTATTAGGCCGAACTTGTGGCCGGTAAACAGAAAGTCAGATTATAGCAATACACACTGCACTGATAGCGGCGAACGGAGCGTCGGCCGTCGATCAAACTGAACATCGTTGGAACGCGCCGGCTTTTATAACGCACGCGTCGAACATTCTAGCCTTATCAGTAGTCGTCGCGCAAGCTCTGGAATAATCTTGAGTGTTAGCGTCTTGCGTGCAATCTTAACAGAACGATCTACTACAAGCGAGAAGCTTCTGGAACAATAAGGCGCGGTCTGCGCCGAGTACTGCTGATAATCTTTGTGGGCGGAAATCGAATACAGCAACTGTGAAAATTAGAAACGCGCGTGGCAATGCCCCCCTCTGAAAAAGCATCGTCCCGATGCTTAAAACAGAACACGGGGAAAAATGCATGCAACAATAAATAACAACAATACAGCAAGAAAGTACAATAAAAAACCAATAAGTGCAGTCCTCAGGTTCGCTAACGCGCGTAATACGGTTTGAGACGCACGACATGGACGACTTCAGGTCGCGCACGGCGCTGTTGAGAGTTCGTAATGCCGTCCGGGACAACCTCGTAGTCCAGAGCGCCTAGACGTCGAAGCACTTTGTACGGCCCGAAGTATCGCCGAAGAAGTTTTTCACAGAGTCCACGTCGGCGTATCGGCGTCCACACCCAAACGCGGTCGCCGGGCTGGTATTCCACGAAGCGTCGCCGAAGATTGTAGCGGCGGCTGTCGGTCGTCTGCTGATTCTTGATTCGCAGGCGGGCGAGTTGTCGGGCTTCCTCGGCGCGCTGTAAGTAGGCGGTGACGTCGATGTTTTCTTCGTCGGTGACGTTCGGTAACATGGCGTCAAGCGTCGTTGCCGGATTTCGTCCGTAGACCAGCTTGTATGGCGTCATCTGCGTCGTCTCTTGTACGGCCGTGTTGTACGCGAAAGTCACGTACGGAAGGATCGCATCCCACGTCTTGTGCTCGACGTCGACGTACATGGCCAGCATGTCGGCGATGGTCTTGTTGAGACGCTCGGTGAGGCCATTGGTCTGTGGGTGGTAGGCGGTGGTCCGGCGGTGGCTTGTCTGGCTGTATCTCAAGATCGCCTGAGTTAGGTCAGCAGTAAACGCCGTACCTCTGTCGGTGATGAGAACCTCTGGGGCGCCATGTCGAAGGACGATGTTCTCAACGAAGAACTTGGCTACCTCGGCGGCACTGCCTTTAGGCAGGGCCTTTGTTTCGGCGTAGCGGGTGAGGTAGTCGGTAGCCACGACGATCCATTTATTTCCGCAAGTCGACGTTGGGAACGGCCCCAGGAGGTCCATCCCGATCTGCTGGAACGGTCGCCGAGGAGGCTCGATCGGCTGAAGGAAGCCTGCTGGTCTAGTGGGCGGTGTCTTCCGTCGCTGACAGTCTCGGCACGTCTTTACGTAGCGGGCGACATCGGTGGCAAGGCGCGGCCAGAAGTACTCTTCCTGTACCCTTGCGAGCGTGCGGGAAAGTCCGAGGTGTCCGGCCGCCGGGTCGTCGTGTAGTGCCTGGAGGACTTCTGGTCGTAGTGCTGCAGGCATTACGAGAAGGTAGTCGGCTCGAAGTGGCGAGAAATTCTTCTTTATGACAACGCCGTTTCGCAAGGAAAACGACGCGAGTCCTCGCTTGAATGCCTTTGGAACAATGGCGGTCTTGCCTTCGAGATACTCCACAAGGCCCCTGAGTTCCGGGTCGGCTCGCTGTCGTTCGGCGAAGTCGTCGGCACTTATAGTTCCCAAGAAGAAGTCATCCTCCTGGTCATCCTGCGGCGGCGGGTCGACGGGGGCACGAGACAAGCAGTCGGCGTCAGAGTGTTTTCGTCCGGACTTGTAAACGACGGTGACGTCGAATTCTTGAAGCCTTAGACTCCATCTTGCGAGGCGACCTGAAGGGTCCTTCAAGTTAGCTAGCCAACACAAGGCGTGGTGGTCGCTCACAACTTTGAAGGGCCTCCCGTAGAGGTAGGGGCGAAACTTTGACGTAGCCCAGATGATGGCGAGGCACTCCCTTTCTGTTGTGGAATAGTTGGCTTCTGCCTTGGATAGCGACCGGCTAGCATAACCGATAACCCTTTCCACGCCGGCACTTCTCTGGACAAGAACGGCGCCGAGTCCTACGCTGCTTGCGTCGGTGTGGATTTCCGTGTCGGCGTGTTCGTCAAAATGCGCAAGTATTGGAGGCGTCTGCAGGCGTCGTTTCAATTCTTGAAATGCTTCGACTTGCGCCGATCCCCACTTGAATTCCACGTCGTTTTTCGTGAGCTGAGTTAGTGGCTCGGCGATGCGTGAAAATTCCTTGACGAAGCGTCTATAATAGGCGCACAAGCCGAGAAATCGGCGTAAGGCCTTCTTGTCGGTGGGCGACGGGAAAGCAGCGATGGCAGCTGTTTTCCGTGGGTCGGGGCGAACTCCAGACTTGCTGATAACGTGACCCAGGAACAGGAGTTCCTCGTATGCGAAGCGGCACTTTTCTGGCTTCAGTGTGAGTCCGGAGGCCTTGATTGCTTGAAGTACTGCGCCAAGTCGCCGGAGGTGTTCGTCGAAGTCTGAAGCAAACACAATGACGTCGTCCAGGTACACCAGGCAAGTCTGCCACTTCAATCCTGCCAGTACTGTATCCATAACCCGTTGGAAAGTCGCAGGCGCCGAGCAAAGACCGAAGGGCATGACTTTGAACTCGAAGAGACCATCTGGTGTTATAAACGCGGTCTTCTCTCGGTCTCTCTCGTCGACCTCAATTTGCCAATAGCCGGTCTTGAGGTCCATCGACGAAAAGTACCTCGCGTTGTGGAGTCGATCCAGGGTGTCGTCTATCCGTGGAAGAGGGTACACGTCCTTCTTCGTTATTTTGTTCAGGCGGCGATAATCGACGCAGAAGCGTAGGGTTCCGTCCTTTTTCTTCACTAACACAACGGGTGACGCCCACGGACTCTTTGAAGGCTGGATGATGTCGTCGCGCAGCATTTCGTCGACTTGATTCTTTATGGCCTCGCGTTCCCGCGTTGAAACTCTGTACGGGCTCTGACGTAGTGGCCTGGCGCTTTCGTCTGTTATGATGCGGTGTTGTGCGACTGGGGTCTGTCGAACTCTTGACGACGACGAAAAGCAGTCCTTGTATTGCAGGAGCAGGGTTTTCAGCTGTTCTTGTTTATGCGTCGGAAGGCTCGGATTGACGTCGAAAGATAGTTGGTGAGCTTGCGTCGTCGAAGCACGTTCGGTAAACTCGGCGAGGGCGAGGGCATCGCTGGCTTCCACAATTTCTTCGATGTAGGCGACCGTCGTGCCTTTGCTCACATGCTTGTATTCGTTGCTGAAGTTCGTGAGCATCACTGTTGCTTTCCCTTCACGCAACTCCGCGATGCCTCTTGCGACGCAAATCTGACGGTTTAAAAGCAGGTGCTGATGGCCCTCGATGACGCCTTCGAAGTCCGTGGGTTTTTCGGTGCCGACGGGAATGATGACGCTGGAGAGAGGCGGAACGGTGACGTGCTCTTTTATCACGTTCAATGCATGGTACCCCGGCGTCGTCTGGGTGGGCAGCGCTTTTTCTGAAGTTAGTGTTATCGACTCAGACCTTAGGTCGATGACGGCGCCGTGGTCACTTAGGAAGTCCATTCCAAGTATCACATCCCTGGAGCAGTTTTGTAGGATTACAAAGCTCGCAGGATAAGTCCTGTTATTGATGGTGACTCTCGCCGTGCAGACACCAACCGGCGTTATCAGGTGGCCTCCAGCTGTCCGGATTTCGGGTCCACTCCAAGCGGTCTTTACTTTCTTCAGCTTGGTAGCGAATGGCCCACTGACGACGGAATAGTCGGCCCCAGTGTCGACGAGAGCGGTGACGTTGTGGCCGTCGATGAGAACGTCGAGGTCGCTAGTCCGTCGCCTTGCGTTGCGGTTAGGTCGCGGCGTCGGATCACGGCTGCGTCGATTTGTTGCGGCGCTTCCATGCTGCGTCGTCAGGTCTTCTTCGGTCCGCGAGGTTTCGTCGGCAGGGCTTCGTCTGCTTCGCGTCGTGTTCTGCAGGTCTCGTCGCGTTGTCGTCGTCGGCGGCCGCGGAGGATCTTCGGCATTTCGTCGTACAGCAACCGCACCTCCATCGGTTGCTGCCCTTAGTTTCCCTGATACGGGCTAGGCGACCGGCCCCGGTTTGGGCCAATGTACTGCCGACGGTGCGGTGACATGTAGCGGCCGGGCGACGGCGAGCGGGAAGGTCGTCGTTGCTGCCACTGTGTTCCGGTGAGGTAGTCGTCGATGTCGCGAGGCCGTTCGCCTGGCTGCGGACGCGGCGCGTTGACGGCGAATCCGCGTAGCCCCATCTGTCGGTACTGGCAGCGGCGGTACGTGTGGCCGGCCTCCCCGCAGTGGTAGCAGAGCGGGCGGTTGTCAGGGGCGCGCCAGACGTTGGTCTTCCTTGGCGTGTAGCGCGGCGCATAGCGCTGGCCGACAGGGGAACGGTAGGGCGTCGGTGGTGGTGGTGGTGTCTGGCGGCCGAACTGTGGCGATGCGCTGTCTTGACGTTGTCGCTGAGCGGGCACAGGACGGCGGACCGCAGCGGCGTAGGTCATGGCCTCCGGATGAGGCTGCGGTGTTTCGGGAATTCCGAGCGATTGATGAACTTCCTCGCGGACTATGTCGGCGATCGAATCCACTTGAGGCTGCGGCGAAGGTAACAGCTTGCGCAGCTCCTCCCGCACGATCGCTCGGATGGTCTCGCGCAGATCGTTGTTGCTGAGGGTATGAGCTTCGGCGTAGTTGGTTGTTGAAGATGGGCGGTTATACTGCCTTGTCCGCATCTCAAGTGCCTTTTCGATTGTCGTGGCCTCGGTAAGGAATTCGTCGACTGTCTTGGGTGGGTTGCGGACAAGTCCCGCAAACAGCTCTTGCTTGACACCTCGCATCAGGAACCGGAGCTTCTTCTCCTCAGCCATGGCGGGGTCGGCGTGCCGGAACAGTCGATTCATCTCCTCCGTGTAGATAGCGATACTTTCATTGGGAAGCTGCACACGGGTCTCCAGCATAGCCGCGGCTCGTTCCTTGCGGACCACGCTGGTGAACGTGCTTAGGAACGTCGTCCGAAAGAGATCCCAGGTCTGTAACGTGGGCTCACGGTTCTCGAACCACGTCCTCGCGGCGTCTTCTACGTAGAAGTAAGCGCGGCGCAGTTTTTCGTCGGAGTCCCAGTTGTTGAAAGCCGCGACTCGTTCATACGTCTCCAGCCAGGTCTCGGGGTCCTCGCTTGGCGATCCGTGGAAAGTCGGTGGCTCTCTCGGTGGCTGGATCACGATCGTTGCAGGGGACGCAGCGGCCGTCATCGTGCCTGTCGTCTTCGTCGCCGTGCCTTTTGGCTTGTCCGGTAGGAGTCCGTATTGTGGTGCCAGTCCTTGTAGTCTCCGGCTGGCTCGACTCTCCTGGATGGTGTCGGTTTCTTCTTGGCGACTTGGGCTGGGTTCATGGCTTGACGGGGGTGTCCGGTACATGAACGAAAAGCACCTCCACCAGATGTCACGTGGTCGTGACGTCGACGAAGGTAGAAGTCGGTAGGTCCAAAATGAAACTGTTTATTAGGCCGAACTTGTGGCCGGTAAACAGAAAGTCAGATTATAGCAATACACACTGCACTGATAGCGGCGAACGGAGCGTCGGCCGTCGATCAAACTGAACATCGTTGGAACGCGCCGGCTTTTATAACGCACGCGTCGAACATTCTAGCCTTATCAGTAGTCGTCGCGCAAGCTCTGGAATAATCTTGAGTGTTAGCGTCTTGCGTGCAATCTTAACAGAACGATCTACTACAAGCGAGAAGCTTCTGGAACAATAAGGCGCGGTCTGCGCCGAGTACTGCTGATAATCTTTGTGGGCGGAAATCGAATACAGCAACTGTGAAAATTAGAAACGCGCGTGGCAATATGCAGAAACACCGCAAATACACAAGCGCGGGACAAACTTAACGCGGCAGCGCCGTCCGGACATTTTTCTTCTTTTTCATGATAAACATAGTGAGTGTCCAAAGCGCCGGCTCAGCCGGCTCCCGCGTGAGACTTTTGTGACGAACTGCCGCGCCGCGCCGCTGCTGCACCGAACCCGTAGGCTTTCCGCGCTCGGGGAGCGCGCGGAATGCGAGGGGAGTCTGCTACGCGCTGTTGTTTTTTTTGCGCTGAGTTTCCGCACAGGGCACTAGAAGTCTACTTAGCTTTAATAATTCGGTGGGGAATAGAGCTTACCCATATTTAAGCGCTCTGTTAGTGCGGGGGGCAACAAAAGCTTGTAAAAACTCGTGTGTCAAGCGGCATCAGCGTGACCTAGTTCCAGTGATAAAGTTCGAGAACGTTGGTGCGTTCGTAAAAACGCGCAAAGTGAACAGGCACAAAGAAGGAACGAAAAGAAACTTTTTCGCACGGCTAATCGGCCAATAGCAACAAGCATCTAAGAATTAAGAGTAATAAAAAAGATAAATTACACGCGCAATCAGCTGAAATACTTACGCGCAGTGACCGCTTCATTACCACTACGAGTATTTTACTCATTGTCACCAGTGGTTTTCTAGCCATATGCACACCGCTTTATTCGACAATTCGTTAGCCTCCACCATATTATTATGAACATATGAACAGAGCACATCGGGAGACGAAAAGGAAACAAAATAAAGAGTAGAGACGACCTAACGACCGCAATACTTTTGGCTTATTTTCACTTCTGAGGTAGCGTACAACAAGGTTCACCGAGTGTAACGCTTGTGTTAAAATTCTGACATTTGAATGAAAAGCAATGCCAAGTAAACTTACGTTGTTTCCCAAGTGTGTGCATCAAAAGACGTATTATAGAAAATGCTGTACCAATATCCGGATATTAACAATAATAATAATTGTTGGGAATTAACGTCCCAAAACCACTATATGAAACATTAAAGTAACAAGTACCCCCAATCTTTCTCTAGAAGCTGAACAGCTGCCTGAACAAAAATGCAACAGGCGATTAAACGTGTATATATATATATATATATATATATATATATATATATATATATATATATATATATAAAGGAAGGAATTGTAAACTTAAGGGCTCGTTTGCTTTGTTAAACACAGTATTAATGAGAACTAACAGACAAAGATGCCAAGGAAAGTATAGGGGAAGCTATTAGAAGTAATTGTAAATGTGAAGAAAGGAAAGTGTGGACGAAAAGATAACTATGTATATAGATAGATAGATAGATAGATAGATAGATAGATAGATAGATAGATAGATAGATAGATAGATAGATAGATAGATAGATAGATAGATAGATAGATAGATAGATAGACAGATAGATAGATAGATAGATAGATAGATAGATAGATAGATAGATAGATAGATAGATAGATAGATAGATAGATAGATAGATAGATAGATAGCGGAGCTTCATGCTGAAGGGAGACCGACGGCAACCTGAGCCAAGGACGGAGAAACAAGACCACACAGAGGTGACTCTACGTTTTCTACTCGCAGACAGGAATGTCGCGTTTAGGGAAGATCGCTGAGTTTGATCCTAAGTCACAGAATTTCGAGTCTTACCTGGAGCGATTCGAACTCTTTGTGCAAGCGAACGACATAAAAGAGGAAAAGAAGCTAGCGGTTTTCCTAACTGTAATAGGAGCAGAAGCTTATGAAGTCTTGAAGAACCTTGTAGTGCCGTCTTCCCCACGTGAGAAAACGTACGAGGAAGCAAAGCGGTTGCTTACAGAACATTACAGCCCACGGAGCTCGGTAATCGCTGAGCGCTGCAGGTTCAACAAGCGGACTCAGCACGAAGGGGAAAGCGTAGAAAATTTTATAGTCGAGCTGAAGCACTTGGCCAGGAAATGTAACTACGGCGACTTCTTACAGGACGCACTTCGCGACAGGCTAGTAGCAGGTGTGCGCAATGAAGAAACGCAGCGAGCCTTGTTCGCGGAAGAAAGCCTAACCTTTGACAGCGCCTGCAAGATTGCCTTGGACCGAGAAATGGCGGCAAGAGAGGCAGCGCTAATGAAAGAAAAGAACAAAGAGGAGTCATTAAATGCGGTTGGTAGTCAGCCGAAGAAAGGGATGAAGAAGACTCAAAAGAGTCACGTTGCCAAGAAAGAGCGATGTGAAAGATGCGGCAGAGGGCATTCTTCAAGCGTATGCTGGTATAAAAACTCTGTGTGCCGTAACTGCTCGAAAGTAGGACACTTGAGAAAAATTTGCACCGCTGCGCAGACAAAGAGAACAAATGCCTTAGAATGTCCTGACGAGGACTCTGAGCACGAAGTATACCATTTCATAAATATGACACGCTCTTCTTACGATGTCAACATTCAGGTCGAAGGCAAACCTGAACCTGAACATGCAGATTGACACAGGAGCGGCTGTTACTGTAGTGCCAGAGTATGTCTATGATTCACATTTCGCTCATGTTACATGTCAGCCCACCAAAGTGACACTTCGCACGTACACCGGCGAACAAATGACACTTAAGGGACAGTGTGAGGTTGCAGTCGTGTACAAAGGTCAGAGCATGATTCTTCCCGTAGTAGTAGTTAAGGATAACGGAAGGAGACTGCCAGCATTGCTTGGCCGGAATTGGCTTGAGCAGCTTAAGCTTGACTGGAGCGCAATATGTCAAGTAACCGCGGAGGACAGAGCCATGTCATTAAGAAAGAAATACCCTGCAGTCTTTTCACAGACAATGGGCACCGTAAAGAGTTTTGAGGCAAAAAATATCTTTGAATGCAGATGCTACGCCAGTATTCTGTCGCGCCAGGTCTGTTCCGTTTGCACTTAAAGAAAAAGTGGAAGAACAGCTCCGGGAGATTGTAAAAACAGGCATGCTACAGCAGGTATCGCATAGCGACTGGGCGACACCACTTGTCGTAGTCCAGAAAAAAGATGGCAGCCTTAGGCCTTGCGGTGACTACAAGGTTACGATTAATCCGGTCCTAAAAACAGACCATTACCCGCTGCCCAGGCCAGAAGACCTGTATTCAGCAATTACAGGGGGTAAGGTGTTCTGCGTTCTCGACCTATCGGCGGCGTATCAGCAGGTACCACTGAGCCCCGAGTCACGATCATTTCTGACGGTCAACACCAGTTTGGGGTTCCAATTTCAGCGCCTCCCATATGGTGTGGCTAGTGCACCCGCAATATTCCAGTCCTTGATGGATGAAGTGCTAAAGGGCATTCCACACGTAGGGTGCTATATCGATGATGTGATCGTGGCTGGATCTGATATGGTTTCATGCCAAAAAAACGCTAGAGCAGGTCCTTGAAAGGCTACGGGACTACAACATTACGTTGAACACCGACAAATGCCGGTTTTTCCAACAATCGGTGACGTATTTGGGCCACACAGTTACAGCAGAAGGGATTTATCCCACGGAAGCAAAAAATCAGAGCGATTGTTGACGCGCCTGAGCCCACTAACGTCACCGATCTAAAAGCGTACTTGGGCATGCTGAATTTTTACTCAAAGTTCTTGAAAAACTGTGCGACCGTTGCTGAGCCACTGCATCGGCTGCTAAAGAAAGATATGAAATGGTCGTGGACGAGGGAATGTAGCGATGCTTTCGCGGATACGAAAAGCTGCTCGTTAGCAGCAAAGTCCTTACCTTCTATGACGTTGCCAAACCGATAGGAGTGCTTTGGGACGCGTCTTCCTACGGCCTAGGCGCGGTAATATTCCATGAAACTAGCGGAGAAGAAAGGCCATCGCGTTTCGCTTCGCGAACACTCACAGCAGCGGAAAAGAAGTACGCACAGTGTGAACGCGAAGCGTTGGCACTGATATTCGGTCTTAAAAAAGTTTCACCGCTATCTTTATGGTAGAGACTTCACAATTTACACAGACCACCAGCCACTACTTGGCATTTTAGGTGAAGGGAAACCTATACCAACGTTGGCCGCAGCGCGCATGCAACGTTGGGCAATGACTTTTGCAGCATACAGGTACCGCCTTAAGTACCGTAAGGGCAAGAACATGGACGTGGCTGACGCCTTGTCCAGATTGCCGCAAGCAGTGCCAGCAGGAGTAGAATCTGCCGAGTGCCTATCAGTATTTGAGTGTCTTCCACTGACAGCCGATGAAATCGCCAAAGCGTCCAGGCGATGTCTGACTTTAAGTCGTATAGCTGATTTTACTCTGAGTGGCTGGCCTGGCGAATGCCCGGAAGACCTAAGGGCGTATCACGTACGCAGAGACGAACTGTCACTGGAGCAGGGGTGCTTAACATGGGGAGTTCGGGTTGTTATTCCTGAAGTACTGAGACATCGCGTGCTTGACATTCTGCACACTGAACATCCTGGGGCAAGCCGCATGAAAATGCTAGCCCGCAGTTTTGTGTGGTGGCCAGGAATTGACCTAGCCATCGAAGACTATGTAAAAAGGTGTAAAATATTGCCACGCGCTCTTCTTATTTTCACTTTTGTTGAATTCGGTTTTCGCCCACAAAGACCGTCAGCAAAGCTCA
>JALIZH010025901.1:0-40184 GCA_030522465.1 Rhipicephalus appendiculatus | reverse complement strand
ACGTAACATTGTTGTGTCCACTGTCGAAAAAATTAAACACAGGCCGCCGTTAGTTAACTTCGGTAACCAGTTCGATGCTCATCGAGCCTGGAACGTAGCCTTTAGAAATACTGTGCGAGTGCTGATATACCGGGATTTCGCGTTGCTGGTGCTTAAGAACTATCCTGGGACGTCGATTGATGATCAATAGAGCATCTCGGCAGAGTTTAGTCACAGGCCATTCTTGGGTGTTCCGTGCTGACCTAGTAGAATTCGAAATGGTTTTACAGCGAAGAGCTGTTATGAGATCACAACAAGGGTCGTTTCTGCGCCGTTGCCGGTGTCCGTAACCAATATCGCACGAAATAAGAAAAAACTAACTAAATAAAAAAACACCTGTGACAGAATGGGAATCGAACCCGGGTCCTCTGCGTGGCAGCCCAGCACTCTACCACTGAGCTACTCCACTGCTTGAAACTGCGGTGCAAACTGACCCTAGGCAGGCTTCCTATCGGGTAAGGAATCGCGTTAACATGTGTTGTAAAGCGTTTTAGAGCAGTAATGTAAGAACCAGGCGTCACACAATGCGAATTGCGTAACGAGTGGGTCGTTCAATGCTCCAACCCATTACAAAAGCCTGTGGCATAATTCTTCATCGTCGTCAGCCACAGCATCAACAAAGTGCATATAATTCGTTACAAGAGTGTAGCGGGCACCACGCTTTTCTGAAGAATGACGAAGAATGACATAGTAGACGCTTCCCCACTACACAAAAATTATGATGATTTATAGCGTAGTGGGTACCATGCAAGTGGGCTTGTAGTAGTTGCCCCCAAGAGTGTTTAAAAGAGGCTAAAGGCCGCTCTCCCAGCTTTCGCTGTGGCTGTGCTGCGCCTTCTGCGCAGGCCTGGCGGTTTTTTCACCCAGTGTTGTCTTTCGAGTGTTACTGTAGGTGATGCCTTCAGTTGTTGGTGGTAAAGGCACTCGGTCATGCTCTTCTCGCAAGCGAAGGTGTCACTAAAGTGAAAGCCTTAGATGCCCCCTTGGAGTGCGAAAAGTGACTGTCAGCGTCAGCGTCAGCGTCAACGAGGAGTGATGGGAAAATCATTACCATGTGATTACGTTATCAAATAAGGTCATCATGACGTGACAGATTACAAAAACTTGAGCCGTCATTATTACGTCATTATGATGTGACTATGACGGCGTTACGATGTTGTCGACATACTCTGATGACGTCATCACACCACATCGTCACGTGGTGAAAAGGTGGGGATGCACTTTAAAGCCACGAAGTGCATAAAGCTTGCAAAGCCTCCACTGGCAGAGACACTGCAAAATTACGTCGAGGCGCAGAAAGCCTTCGCGAGTGGGGGGGGAGGGTCAATACAAGTAACTGCGAAGAGTAAAATGAAGCAAACAAAGAAGAAGCGTTCGCGTTCGAGTCGTCTTAAGAGGGCTCACCAGCTCCAAAGCAACTCAAATTTGAACTTTTTGTGTCCACAGATGGCAGCACTTACACACCACCAAAAGGAAGGGAAGTTAGAGTACACTCTAGGTGTGTAAATCTCACCAGGGACATGAAAGCGTGCGAAAAGGTCATTCCGCGCGCGAGAAGTAGTGCTGTTTGAAACTTTCCCGGGAATACCTCAAAACAGGGTGAACGCTCGTATGTTTTCCACCAGCATAGCCGTAGCAAATGCGATGGAGGGTCTTCCACTTTGTTCTCCCCGTACCGTGGGGTGTAAGCCATTTCCCTCCAACTTCTCCGTATCACCACACCGCTCCCGTAGTAACCCAAACATTGGGTAATGACCTGTATTCACAGTTATCTGCCCCTTATTGTCAGAGGCTGTCGAATATTTTCAGCAGCCGGTTTGGAAAATTTGCAAAAAGGGCGCTATTACTGCTTTCAGCTGTGAGTGCGAAACCCAGCGCCTTCAGGTGTTGCCTACAGAATGGTGGGACGAGCTTACTGCGCGCTTAGCCGCGCTTCACACAAGGGCTGCAAAGACAGCGGACAGTAAATATGTGCATGCAGTGCATTTATGCCCACGCTTAAAGACACGTGGTCCCTGCACGCACTTGTATGAAGCCAGAGCATGCTGTCTGTTTCTAACGCACATCGCGACGAGCATGTGAATTAGTCACGCACATCTCCACATGCTGTACGAAGCTAGTACTGTCTCAACTATTCTGCGAAACAAGTCTGTGGAGTGCTTAGGGGGTGTCACCACTTGGTCTTAGCCTCACAGTGGAAGAGAGAGCGGCTATGGAGCCCCGAAAACACGAAGTAGCTTAGAATTGTTTGGGCACAAGCTGGCTCAGAGTTGCCAATTACGCTTATTATAAGCGGATTTGTCCTTCGTTTTTCGCCGAGGTTCTTGTAGAATTCTGCCGTCGCTTGTCGCGTTTTTCTTTTTGGGAGGGGGAGGGGGCTTATTCGCATTTTTTCAGCTAATATAGTTATTTTAGTGATCATTACCGTCACCAATGCGTGTTTGTCGTTCACTAATAGCTTGTTTGTCGATGACTTTGTGTAGTTGAGTGTTGAAGCCAAACATGTGTCGGTGAATCAACAACTTTAATCATGCTCCGGCAAACGTGCCTTCAACCGAATGGAGACTACCCTGGAGACAATGGTAAAAAGTAATTATGCGCTTTCGTTTATAGTTGCGCATATGTTTGCTGTACAAAGTAATTAGGTGATTTTTTTTAAAAACTGCCCTTTGTATGTGAGTGACGTGTTTTTTTGTATTATAATAAAAATGTTTCCAAGAATGGGAAGATTTATTATGTTTCCGCTTCTTTTGGGCTCCTTTTGTGATGAGTATTTGCTTGTTTGCTTGGTAGCATCTGGCAACACTGTTTATGCTGATGCACAGGCGCACCGAGGTGATGAATACAATTTTCCACTGTGTGTAGAAGTTACTCGCCGCCACTGAACCCAGCGAATCTTTCTCGCTTTATTCTTTCACTTCGAGATACAGCACTGCACGAGATTGGGCTTACCTGAAAGCCCGAGCACTCGAAAGCCCAAAGGTACACTGTGATGAAGAGCGGGCACAGCAACGTTGGAATAGGGCGTAATATGTGTGTTTTCATTAAACTTCCTGAATGAAGTGTAATGAAATGGTATTTACAACGTACTAGATTTATTATTTTTACACAGAACCGTCTCATCGCGATTCGCAACTGACTATGCCGTAAAAAAGCAACTTTCGTAAAATAATGTTTTTTTTTTTTTTCGGGCACGGCTTACGTTGTTTTACCTCTGAGACATGTTGATCTCTTTCTTTGGCATCTAGACAACTTAAGTGATTATATGGAATGGCTACTTTGAGAACATTACATTTCAAAGCAAATTCAAAATAAAAGATTTGTACGCCTCTGCTGTTTTAGTATATCTGTTATATTGTGCGCTTCTCCCAGTTTTATATATTACATAGAGCATGCTTGCTAGGCTAGCGTTTGGAAATTTAAGATGGCAAACGGGAAAAAAAGTTCGCTACACACAAGCGAGGATAATGTTTACCGCTAGAACAAAATGAAGTATAATGTTTAAAAATTACATCGAAGGTGGTCGAACGCGAAGACGGGGTCAGTTCCCGAGGAATGTCCCAGCACTATCAACCCAAGTTGCTACGTTGTGAAAACGGCACGTGTCGAGTCAGAGACTTGCCAGTAACCGCTGAATTTCAGAAACGTTTTCTTTCCAAAAAACAAAGCTTGTTTTCATCTACGCATGTGCAGTTGGCGCCTGGAAGAACCAGTTCGCGGTAACCTATCGCGCTTTTATATCTATTTGCCTGGTAATATAACCCCTTCACGCGTCTTGTTTTTGCCAGCTCCTCGGACTAGTGGGAAAGAAAGGGCAAGATACATTGCGCATAAGAATAATTGGACCTTCTACATGGTCAACGCGTCTTGACCTGACCCCAATATGCTGCATACGACAGCAGCCGATCACATTTATGAAGGCACTACGATGTCTGACGGGTCATTGGACGTGCCGAGTTCCAGAACAAATTCAATAAGTATTATTTTTCTTTGCGCAAAATGAGCAGAGCCAAAAAACGAACTGCATGTATTTTGAGCCTAAGCTTACCTTTTTTTCGTGTAGAGATCGTAGATGAGTGGTTTCAGAATAATTAAATATTTAATTATAGGCTAATTAAGATTAATTAGCAAAGCTTGCAATCAACAACATATTTCTTCATTTCCTTTCTTGGACTGTAATAAGGAGAGCCTTAGAATTATGTTGTGCGAAATTTAGACATTTCCGGACAGTGCATCATAATGCGCGCCTGAAGGGGTTAAACGTTTCTAAACAGCCGCGATGTCGTGCTTGCGCATATTCCCGATACCCAGAACGCAGAAAAAGCATTCAAGTCTCTGCTGCAGGTGCCGCCGCTGTTCTTTTTGCTACCACACCAAAACCCTACGGGCACCGAGTAGGACGATTAGCTATGGGTAGGGAACAATCTCTGAACACCGAGGATCTCTCGACAACCTGCTTAGAGAAAGAGCTGGTAGCCGAAACGCTGTCGAGACGCCGTAGAAACACTGCATTGTGCTTGGGCGGCACGCCTGCATTAGGCACGCATACCATTACATTGTCGCGGGGAACACGCACGAGAGGTGACATGAAAACGCAAAAAGAACAAAACAAGCAGTACAGCTGGTACAGCACCCCCTATAGTGTCGCCCCCACACGCACACAAACCGAAAAAAAAAAGAAAGAAAAAAAAAAGCTTGTTCAAGCTCACTCAGCGCGTCCCTTAGTTTTCGCCGCTGCGCACGAATACAGCCATATAAGAGGTTGGTGGTGGAGTGTAGGATCACCGAACGTAGGCGGTACCAGCTGAAGCCACGTCGCGCCTGCTAAATTTGGCGCGAATTTTTAATCCACGTTCAACGTACACAAGGCGCTTTCAGAGCCTGTAAAATGCGAACCAGATGCTTGATTTTCATGACAATTACACCATAGCAATAAGGAAAGAAAAAGGGAGGAAATGTTGCAATCGGAATTTAGATAATTAGGCTATTTTCTTTAGGAGACAGCAAGAAAGAGCGAGACGTTAAAAAGTACAATTTTTCTGGATATTTGCCACTGGTTTGTAAAAAAATGAAAGCTTGGGCAAAAAAAAAGAACTATCTGCAACATTTCCTTTATATACTAAAAAAGAATACAGTACCGAAAACCCCGTGTAAATCTGACCAAATTTGGGTGCGCTAGAGCTTCTCAAAGTGCGCCTGTATTTTCTATGGGCGCGCGCACTGATGAGCCCTCTTAAGCCAAAATATGAGGAACTGTGTGACTTTTTTTCGAGGGCGCCTACCGATCATTCGTGCGAGGACACAAAAAGGGATCTTTCGAAGTGGCGGCTACAGTCAATAACTTTCATACACAAGTGTGGCGTCACTGGCACCCATCATAGATAAAAACGTATGTTGTATAGCACCCGTTACAACCTCCTCTCCCGACACAAGTATAAAAGCAACAGTTTCAAAGACGCACAACGATCGCCACTGGGCTGTGTTTGTGATTTTGTACTTCGAATTTCTAGTACAACTTGATGCTTAGGGCAAATAGCAGAATATTTTTTATGCAAAAAGAGAGAACAACTGTACCTTCTGAAGTCTGCTGTCATTTAATGTATACTCAACAATTACTACAGCCAGAAGTCAGCACTCATCGCTCTTTCTTTAGAGAACATGTAATATTTAATAGATAAGTTAATTACTTTGACTCATAATTTAACTCCAAAGCTGTGTAAAGCTGTATGCTCGTGCGATGAGGATGTAACACAGATATTTGTTCAGATATTTTAGAAATATGCGCAGCAATTTTCTGAACTTCGTTAGAATAAAAAATTGAAGCACACTTCGTACATTCCAAAGTGTGTTCGGCGAAAGCGTGTGGCCATTCCACTGACGAAAAGACGGACGGAAAAACCGACGGACGGAAAGACGGACGGACAGATGGACGGAACGGACGGACACCGGACAAATGGACGGACGGATGGATGGACGGACAGACAGACGGACGGACGGACAGATGGACGGATGGACAGACGGACGGACGGACACCGGACGGACAGGCGGACACCGCACGGACGGACACCGCACGGACGGACACCGGACGGACGGATGGATGGACACCGGACAGACGGACGGACAGACGGACATCCGGACGGACGGACGGACGGACGGACGGACGTACACCGGACGGACGGACAGACGGACGTATGGACAGACGAACGGACAGACGGACGGACGGACGGACGGACACCGGACAGACGGACGGACGCCGGACGGACGTGAGCATGAGACATTAAAGGAAAACGGTTGCAGTAGAAAGCATAAGCTAGATTACATGCAGTCATTTTGCGTATACCTCATTTATTAAGGCGAAAGCCTTTAATGTATCATGCTCACGTCCGTCCGCCCGTCCGTCTGTCCGTCCTTCCGTCCGTCCGTCTGTCCGCCCATCTGTCCGTCTGTCTGTCCGTCTCTCCCTCCGTTCATCTGTCCATCCATCTGTCCGTTCGTCTGTCTGTCCGTCCGTCTGTCCGTCCGTTTGTCCATCCATCCGTCTGTCCGTCCGCCTGTCCGTCTGTTCGTCCGTCCGTCCGTCCCGTCTGTCCGTCCGTGCGTCTGTCCATCCGTCCCTCTGTCCGTCCATCCGTCCGTCCGTCGGTCCGTCCGTCTGTCCGTCCGTACGGTGTCCGTGCGTCCGTCCATCTGTCCGTCCGTCCGTGCGTCCGTCCCTCTGTCCGTCCGTCCGTCTATCCATCCGACCAACCGTCCGTCCATCCGAGCTCTGGCACGGAGCCAGGTGGCTGCCGGGATGCCAAACGGACGCCGGTCGCGTCGGACTCTACAGCGCTCTCGCTTAGCTGGCGTAGCGTCGCTGTGTCCAGCGTTTGCAATCATTCTGATCGACGCCGCTCAATGGACACAGGCGTTCACGGAATACACTTTCGAAATTACAAAGGGTCCGTCAATTTAAGCGCTGGAACGCGGATGGCGTTTGCACGATGCGCAAAGCGCGCGAAAATACTAACGCATGCGAACGGAGGAAGATAAGACTCGCGTCTCGCTGCGATTCACGGTAAAAAAATTTCAAAAGAAAACACGCACACATTCGGTTTGTGTGTTATCCCACTGAGAGTGTAAAAAGAAAAAAAGACATGGTATAGTCAGTCGAATGGCCACACGCTTTCGCCGAACACACTCTGGAATGTACAAAGTGTCCTGTAATTTTTTTTGTTCTTCTACTACAGGTGCGCGAAAAATATTAGTGCGGTACTTGCACTGACTAAAGGTCTCCACCTGCCCTATATAAAAGAAACCTCGCAGGAAGGTAAGACATGCTGTGTCAAAATATTGCAGTTTTCTTGACGCTAGCTACCATTCACTCATGCAACATTTACATTTTTATATGGCTCAAACATTAAATTAAGTTTTGCTACACTTGACGCAGTTATTGCAATTTCGCGCTGAAGAACACACCAAATAAAAGAGCAGCACCTATAAAACAATACTGGCTCATCAGACATGTTAACAATCGTTTAGATTGAAAGAAATAAAGTTCACGCACGCTGAAAATACGTTACTTTAAAAAAAAAAACGTGAACATATAAGTGAATTGTTGTATAGTTAGCGGGGGGCCGGCGACAAGTGTGAGTAGTTGTCAAGGAGCGTCAAGTAGCTGCCTACTTCGACTCACATCATGAATAAGTGAGTGCAAGCCAACTGGTGCGCAATATTTCGGGCATGTTCTTTGAGTTAGCTGAGACGGTTGCTTGTCGCTTAAACTGCACTGTATGATCACATGCTGCTGATATTAATATTGTTAAGAGCACACTTTTTCACAGTTGAACTTTATTGTCACAATCGTGGAAATAAACCTAGTTGAAAAAAGTGAATCACACTAATGCACATTTGGTTAAGACTTGAAAGTAGGGATTTGTAGCCACTACGCACATTGAGGCCTGTTGCGCCTACACAAACATACCTGTACGAAATCAAGCGCTGAGAGCTGGTAAATTTGCTCAGGTCGCGAAATAGTGCCGTTATGAATACCGCGGTAAAAATAGGCTAGTCAGGGTAGCCCTATGAGCAAAATAAAGTGGAAATACATTGTGTAAAGCCTGTTGCAGCTAGATTTAACCTCGAAGATATATAAACTGGTACAGCATACAGGTGCAATATTCAGTGCTCATTCATAGGGCTGGTCAGTATCGCGATGCAAGGGTACCACGATTGTATGTTAGAGATACTATTGCCTGTCTCTATTTCTGTATCGAGATACAAGTGAACAATGTGTTTGTATCTCAGTAGTGAAACAATTTTACGATGTATCGATTATATCGCGATACTGCTCAGCACACGAGTATCTCGTTACTATTTTTTTTTGTCTGAAGTGAGCCACCGTGTTTTCAAGGAGACAGGACGGTTTTTCCGTGCTAAGCCGAGCAAATGCGTGCCGCTGTGCGGTGGCACAAGGTAGGCGGTGAAAGGTTTCCCATACTCAGAAAATGACCCGTATGGTAAAGCGTCCGATGGAGCTGACGTCAGCATCACAAAGGCAGTACTGTTGGATTGTGCTGACGAAAGTCACTGTCTCTCCAGGTGAAGCACCCCTAATTTTTTTTAGGGCGGCCATTCATCCCGCGAGTTCGCGGGTCTTGCTTTGAGGCCGAACCGAAGTTTAGAAACCACTACCAATTTGAGCAGCTGTTGTTGCTTAAGTGCAGTTAACGCAAGAGCCTTTTCAGCAAAACAGGTCTCCTGTGTAAAATAATATTTCATTTTTCTTAATTAACTGGCGTTCGTTAGTGATTCGAGCGATAGGCAGACTTCGAAGGATCCAGTGCGCTGCAACCTTCATTACATTATGCTGCTCGTGTTAATGTTTTTACGAATGATTACCAGCCCCGAAATAAAGACGTATTTTGATATCTGTATTCGTATATCTGTATTCTGGAATGTCCTGCTACATCCAAAACAAATGTATCTCAGTATCTGTATTTTGGGTTTCTAACGCATGTATTTCGATATCTGTATTCCGGAATACTTCTCTGACTATCTCTGCACAGCCCTGCTCTATCAGCAGAAATATAATAGTTTCCACTTAATCATCCGAGTGCTTCATGGACCGTTTATATGCGCAACAATAAATAATAAAATAAACGAGTATGTCGATATAAGGAATATTTATGAATGAGCGTTGAGAAGAGATTAGTTAATGTGATGAAGTAATTTATTTTCTGCGACGAATATTATAGCATAGTTATTACGTATCTCTCCAGAAATGAAACAAATGATGAAAAAAAATACGGCAGATCCCGCTCATTCTGGGAGTCAATGTCATGTGAAGCAGTAGGCGAGTAGGGGCTTATACCACTTTTTTTTACTGCTTTGAGTGAAGCGTTGCGAGGTGGACCGACTCCTTCATGCATATTGTGTAGTTGTGGGTATATCAGAAAAAGCACATTTACTGATTGGCCTGAACTATTTCAGGAAAGCACCTATTTTGAGGAAAATACCTATGTGAAAAAGCAAGGGTTACTTTGCTCATTGTTTATTGTACGTCTTCGCAGAAGCGCTGAACCGACTGGTCATCATGACTGGATGTAGGCGCGTAGGCCTCTACCACCTTCATCTAGAAAGGCCAACTATTCTAGAAACGCCAGAGGGGAGTTGCTAGTAGAGTTCGCAGAACGCAATAATTTACGGATACCTTCTACAGAAAACGGGCTAACCATAAGTGGACGTGGAGTCCTAATGGCGAAACTAAAAATGAAATAGACTTCATACTGTGTGCCCACCGGGGCATTGTACAGGATGTGGAAGTAGCTAACAAGATCCAATGCAATGACCCTCGAATGGTAAGATCTCCAATTCGCCTAGACTTGAGGAAGGAACGCCAGAAAGTGACACGCGGGAAGCCAATTAATGAACTAGCGCTGAGAGGGAAAGTACAGGAATTCAGAGTTTCACTTCAGGATAGATACGCGGCTCTAAGCCGAGGAAACCGACCTTAGCGTTGACACAATGAGTGATAATCTGACGAGTATCATTAAGGAGTGTGCAATGGAAGTCGGGGGTACATTCATTAGACAGGACACTGGAAAGTTATCCCAAATGAGTAAAAACATCATTAAGGAAACGTGAAACCATGAAAGCCTCAAACGCAACAGACAAAACAGAGCTGGCGGAGCTTTCAAAGTTAATCAATAGGCGTAAGGTAGCCGACATAAGAAGGTATAACATGGAGAGAATTTAGCATGCTCTGAAGAACGGAAGATTGCCTCAAACCAGTGAACACAAAACTGTGCATGGGCAAAAATCCGATGTATGCATTAAGGCACAAGGAAGGCTGCGGCAGTTGAGGTAGCGGAGGAGCTTCCACAGAGATCTGTACAGCAGCCGAGGCAATCAGGATGATAGCCTAAGAAGCAGTAATATCCCAGAGGAATCTGACACCCCACCAGTATTTACAGAAGTGAAGAAAGCCCTAGAGGCAATGCAAAGAGGCAAAGCCGCCTGGTGAGGATCGGGTAACATCAGACCTTGTTGAAAGACGGTGGAGAGATTTTGTTAGAAAAACTGGCCACCCTGTATACAAAGTGTTTCTTGACGGGGAGGAAACCGGAATCTTCGAAGGTATGCCGATCAGGGGGTCCATATACCTTTCGCGTTTCCTCTAAGACAATGATTAAACTGCATTTTAATTCCCTCTTCTTCGAACTCCGTTGTATAATCTAATTCCTTTACTTTTTGTGCCTATATTGTACAATAATATGTGTGTACTGCCAATATCATTTTCAGCTATTATTGTAAAAATATAAATGACTACTTCTCTTGTAACCACTACCCTCTACAATGTCTGTTGCCCAAAGGGCAAATGAAGAAATAAATAAATAACGAACCAGACAGGTTAGCATAAAACGCTCCGTATGAAAAGCTTGGTTGTGAAAAAGATAGCGATAGTTTGTGATACCTTGTTCGAAAACCGCGTATTTTTTCCTTGCTTATCTCCTAGGTGAATTAAAGGAACTCCGTTTGGAAGCCTATGACGTGAAGGCTGGATGCGCCGTTTTTCCATTTCTTGGAAGGAAGGTGAGTTGTAACGTGCTTTTGTTATCGTCCATTTGTTATCGAACAGAAGTTACCTTTGTCTGTCTGTCTGTCTCTCTGTCTGTCTGTCTGTTTCCCTACTGTCCGCTTGCCTGTCTTTCTGTATGTCTGTCTGTCTGTCTGTCTTTATGCCTCGTCTGTCTCTCTGTCTTTATACCTTGTCTGTCTCTCTGTCTGTCTTGAATTCACTGTCGGTCTGCCTGTCTATCTGTATGTCTGCCTGGACTGTCTGTCTGACCTATGACGTCGCTGTGCTGTTGTTGCCACAGCATGTACAGTTTCGTCGTTCGAGCTTACACCAGAATGTGCTCAGCGTGACATACATGCATGAAATTGGCCTGAGGTGACGGCAACACCAGTGACTACAGATGGCTTCAGTGAATAATTGGTCCTCGGACACAGACAGCATAGTCATAGACAAAGCAATCAAGTGTCAACGACCCGAGGTCGGTGCAGATGGCATTGACTGAACAACACACTGAGCTATTCGTAAAACCAACCACACAGTCTATTTCGTACGCGAAATTTGGAATGTCCTCATGGACACTACGACGAGAACATTAGAACATTTTATGAAACCATAGTCATTGCAGCGGAAATGGTCTATATGAATAGCTGGCCGTGAGCATGCTGGAGGGTGTAGGGGTTGTGGCTGAATGGTAAAACACGTTCCGCGGTGGAGCGAGGAGTCGCAGCTTTAAATTTCCGGTTGTGCGCTTGGGGGAAACTATGTCCCGAACTATTACAAGGCGAAAGCCTTTAATGTTTCTTACTAGCGGTGACCGGCTGCGCCGTCTGTGCCCTGCATGCTAGCATACGCTACCACGGAGACTCTCAGCACTTCCACTGGCTTCTGTTTAGGTTTTATGAGCACATATAGCTTGGGATGATACCAATCGCAGCATGAAGCGCCACCCCTAAAAAAGCCCGTAGGTGTGTTTATATCGTAACCTAATGTCAACCAAATGCAAAGTATGACGCGCACATTTCTTAAAGATAGTGATCGATAAATCAAAAGGTACAACATAAGATATTTCGACAGAACACAGCCCATGATAAACACCGGGCCGCATCTTTCAGCTTCGCTGGTTAATTATCTGTACGAAATCCTTGAGGGGTGGGTACTGAGGATATCTCACTCTTACGCTTTCTCAGCAATAACGTGATGGCACAGCGGCGCGCGCGGCAACGCTCCTTCGTTAGACGTCTCGTTGCAATAGTCGAGTCGGTCGGATGGCTCCCGCGCACACGCGTCTCCTCTGCAGTCCGGCCACAATCCGCCCACTCATGCAAGAAGGGAGACACGCCTATCGCGTTCCATTCTGACCTACCCCGTCTCAATGCACAGAGGCTTTCGCCGAAGAAAGTTCAAAATTGACAGTGTCCTTTCATTATTTTTCTTTGGTGTCTCATCCATTGCCATGAATGAGACAGAGACTGCACCCGGTCCTGGGGCAGCTGTTTAATTCGGCATTCCTTCCTCTGAACTCACGCCAGCAGAGCCCGAGGCCCAGTGCCGCTCTTCGTCATCGAACTCGACCACGCTGCAAGCATAGATGCCTGCGGGCCAAGTGTCACGTCTGTAGCGTTCGTTATGACCATCGAAGCTTTCACTGGGTCGATCTGTATCTGCTTCGTAATCTGGAGCAGTGCCACAGGAGGATGAAACTGGTTGTGCCTCGGTGGTCTGTCTTGACAACGCTGACAATTGTCTCGTGGTGCTGCCAAAGGTGACTCTGGAGGGCGCCATTAGGTGTGACGCACCGGTCTACTGACGCCTACCAGACATCGATGCCACCTCAGTTTGGCGTTGGGGTCTTTATCCGTGTTTGCGAGCCGACCCTGGAAATGCGTGGCCAACATAGAATGCCTGCGAGCTCCGTCAGACTGTGAGACGATATTCTCGCGATGCGACGCAGCAGCCTCTCCCACGCTGTCATCGCACTCCTTTTTTTGTGTGGTCACTGCGACGAAAGATGATCTCTGGTGGCTCCGTATCGCGTGTGTACGCGTGAACGCAATTGACTACCGGATCCGACGCCGCAGTAGTTAAAGTTGTTTGACGGAACTCCGTTGCTTTGTTCCATCTGGTCACTGTCCGAACGAGCAATGGTCAAGTCTATGGCGACAACAGCTTGGTGGTGATCGGCGAGGTATTCACGTGGTACTCGGTAGTCAGAATAGTGTGCCTGTTGCCGTCAGCAAGATCGCAGACTATGTAGCCGATGCGGTGCCGTCTGCCTCAATAGGCCAATAGGTCAATAGGCCCGGCTGCGTTGTCGTCAGAAGATTTTGACGAAACGAGCAGATGTTCGATGATTATGACTTCGTTTGCGCTGGCTTCTTCCAGATAAACGCTCGAACACTTGGCCAACGACTGCGGTGCAATCCGCAGATGTGGTGCCGACTGGCCAGAGAGGATCTCTCTGCTATGTACGGGCCGATCTGGTTTCCGGTGGTGGAACGTCCATGCGCTTATGTAAATTAATTGGGAAGTCCGATTTTTGGAATGGTAGTTGTACATATGATCAGGGATGCACGTTTCCAAGGAATGATACAATGATAGGCTTGAGGCACGCGACTCCGAGAACTGCAACATGGAGGCGCGGTTTTGGTTTCTGTCAAGAAAGTTTGGGAGCTGAGTCCCGGCGGGGAATCTGACGTCTGAACGCGAATCTCACGTTGCAGCCTGTTTCTGTGTCTCCCGCAGGCCATTCCGCCGAGAGGTCTGCAGAGGTATTGCAGGGCACAGCTGCACCGTCGATATGATTCCCTGCGGGTGCGTTGTTGGAGCGATGCCCTTCCCGAGGTCTGCGCTCAGCAGTGGTCTCTAGCTGCGATGAAATTGAGTCGGATATCGACAAAGAGTCGGAAAGCTCAAGTGGTGAACTTAAGCGTACAGCTGCAGCCTAGACTACAAACCACCCCTGAGCTCCATCTGCTGTAGCGGTCAGGTTGTACTGGGTGGTGGCACGGAAGTGTTAGGGAGTCCGGCCAAAAACAGCTTGAAGCTCCACTGCACTTAGGACTGCTGCCGCACGCCTTCGTACCTATACTACGCCGCGGCACCATTTCGAAGGAGGTGTAAGGCCACATACCACGTCTTCTGTTCCGTCCACGTCTTACGAGCTCCGAGAGAGTTGGTGGTCGCTACCCACTTGGTGGCATCGTCCTGAAAGCCGTTGAACGTAGTTCGCAGGCAGCGGTCGGTGGTGGGACGGCAGGCGAAAAACCACATAGTGCTGGAGCCAAACAGTCCAGTTGGGTTCGAGAGCTGTGTGAGGGTACAAAGGAACTCTGCATTGCTCGAGCGAGCAGGCCTCAAGGATCGTGTGAGGCGGCTACATCCAACATGGCGTTCACAGAGCACAATTATGGCACGATCGCAGAAAACAGGACAGAGGTCGACGCTGTCAAGGCATTGAGCGTGACGCGGAGTCGCGCGATGGTACGGGAAAGCTCAGCGGCGGTTTTCAGCTGATCCGCACGCGGAGCCACAGGCGACATTCGAGGAGTACGAGGTGGTCACTATTCTCAATGCAGCGGGATCGTTGTCAGATCGAGCTTGGACAGCACCCATGAAGTCCTGAGCGAGAGGTTGTCGCCACGAGAAGCGTGAAGAGTGTTCCCGGGCAACAGAGTTGCGCGCGTTGTCTTGGCGGCGCCGGGGTAAGCCTGCCCTTTAGCCACCGAAGAGGCCTGGATGTCATCCTCAAATTGTGGCATAGGTCTCACTGGTAGTAGTAGTGTACTGGTGTCCATGAGCGAAGAAGCGTAGACGGCGTTCCTTAGATGGAGAGACCCACACTGCCGATGACCCACGAACGCAGGTGGCTTTGAGCCTGACGGGTCAGTTTTCGAAAAGTGCGCCATTGCCATGAACGAGACAGAGACAGACAGCAGCCGTTCCTGGGCCAGGTTGTCTAATCTTGACTCCTGCTTCCTCTGACCGCGTGCCAGCAGAGTCCTAACGCTAGTGCCGCTCTTCGTCATCACACCGTACACACACATATATATATATATATATATATATATATGTATATACATATATATATATATATATATATATATATATATATATATATATATATATATATATATATGAAGGAAATAATTATGAACTTAAGGGCTCGTTTGCTTTGTTGAACACAGTATTAATGAGAACTAACAGACAAAGATGCCAAGGAAAGTATAGGGGAAGCTATTAGAAGTAATTGTAATGTAAATGGGAAGAAAGTAAAGTGGACGAAAAGATAACTTGCCACCGGCAGGATCCGAACCTGCGACCTTCGAATAACGCGTCCGGTGCTCTACCACTGAGCTACGGTGGCGGTCATCCCTCCGTCCACTTTATAGGGTATATATGTGTACTTAAACGTGGGAGCGTCAGTCAGCGCCACCTGTTGCCATTGCGGCGAGTGTGGAACACTCTTTTTTGCCTGTAGGCGTCACGTAGTACGTGATCTTATTACGAGCGGGCAGCTGACCAATAATCCCTCGCATACCACCTGAAGGCATCAAGTCTGCCAGAACGAGACCCTCGTTATGAATGAAGGAAATAATTATGAACTTAAGGGCTCGTTTGCTTTGTTGAACACAGTATTAATGAGAACTAACAGACAAAGATGCCAAGGAAAGTATAGGGGAAGCTATTAGAAGTAATTGTAATGTAAATGTGAAGAAAGGAAAGTGGACGAAAAGATAACTTGCCACCGGCAGGATCCGAACCTGCGACCTTCGAATAACGCGTCCGATGCTCTACCACTGAGCTACGGTGGCGGTCATCCCTCCGTGCACTTTATAGGGTATATATGTGTACTTAAACGTGGGAGCGTCAGTCAGCGCCACCTGTTGCCATTGCGGCGAGTGTGGAACACTCTTTTTTGCCTGTAGGCGTCACGTAGTACGTGATTACAATTACTTCTAATAGCTTCCCCTATACTTTCCTTGGCATCTTTGTCTGTTAGTTCTCATATATATATATATATATATATATATATATATATGTGTGTGTGTACAGTGTGTACTGTGTATATATATATATATATATATATATATATATATATATATATATATATATATATATATATATATATATTTATGGAATCCTGCAGGAAGGAAGAGTGAGAGGAAGGAACACAAAACATTGAGGCGGAGAATTTCGCAGGGGTCACTGCGCTATGCAAGTGGTGTTGTAAGTGCTTATATCCTTGGAAGCATTGCGTTCGTAATGTGTACAGATGGCGGTACCTTTAGTGTACACGAGGTGTACGAGTGGGCGGCATCGGGAAGGGCTGGCATATGGTGGAAGTGCACGTCCAACGACTTGCTCGCTTACCAAGTGTTCATCTCGCCCTCTCCTTTTTCACCGACATTCACCATTTAGGTGTCGGTGGCCTGGACTGGACGACTGTGTCGGGGCAATGGGTTGGCGTCTTTCATCTATCCTTCACTCTCTTCGCGTATTGTTCCTCAACCAGACGGCTCACCACGGCTCCGGCTAGAAAGGTATTTTAAGGAGTTGAGACATTAACAAGACATCACTACGGGGACGTCTCACTTCGATCCTCTCGATGTTGAGGCTTCCTCTTTGGGCGTAGGTGGCGATGGTTCGCTGTTGCTGCGACGTCATCTTGCGGGTCTGCAGTGTGGGTGGTACCTCTGTCGGTGATGAGGACCTGGGGGTGCCATGATGCAGAACAATGTTTTTAACGAAGATCTTGGCTACGTCGGCGGCCCTGCCTTTAGGCAGGGCCCGTGTTTCGGCGTAGCGGGTGTGGTAGTCGGTAGCTACGACGATCAATTTATTTCCGCAAGTCGATGTTGGGAACGACCACAGAATGTCCATCCCAACATGCTGAAACGGTCGCAGAGGTGTCTCGATAGGCTGATGAAAGCCTGCCGATCTTGGTGGTGTCTTGCCTCACTGACAGTCTCAGGATGTCCTTACGTAACGAGCGACTTCGGAGGCAAGTCAAGGACAGTAGTACTTTTCCTGTATTATTGCGAGAGTGCGAGAAACACCGAGGTTGCCTGCCGTCGGATCATCATGCAGGGTCTGGAGGAGTCCTGGCCGCACTGCTGAAGGCACCACGACAAGGTATTTAGCTCAAAGTGGCGAGACGTTCTTTTGGATAACGCTGTTTTGCAAAAAAAAAAACGACGCAAGTGCCCGTTTCCCTACCTTCGGAACAGTGGCAGTCCTGCCCTCGAGATATTCTATTAGGCGCCTAAGTTACGGATCGGCTTATTGTTGTTCTGCGAAGCCTTTGGCACTTATGGTTGGCTAAGAAAAAGCAGCCATCGTCCTGGTCATCCTGAGGTTGCGTTTTGACAGGGGCTCGAAACAGGAAGCCGGTCGTCAGAGTGCTTTCGTCCGGACTTCTAAAGGACGGTAATGCTGAATTTTTGAAGTCTCAGACTCCATCGTGCGAAACGACCAGAAGGGTCCTTCAAGTTAGCTAGCCAGCACAAGGCGTGGTGGTAGCTAACAACTTTGAAGGCGCTCTCGTAGAGGCCCGCGCGCGAAACTTTTACGTAGCCAGGATGATGACAAGGCACTCTTCTTCTGTTGTCGAATAGTTGCCTTCTGCCTTGGATAGCGACCGGCAAGCAGAAGGACGGCGCCGAGTCCTACGCTGCTTGCATCAGTGTGTATTTCTGTATCGGCATGTCGGTCGTAATTCGCAAGTATCAGAGGCGTCTGCAGGTGTCGTTTCACATCGTAAAATGCTTGAACTTCCGCCGTTTCCCACATGAATTCGACGCCGGTCTTCGCGAGCTGCTTTAGTGGCTCGGCGATACGAGAGTAGTAGTTGACGAAGCGTTTGTAATTGGCGCACAAGCCGAGAGATTGGCGTACGGCCTTCTTGTCGGTGGATGGCGGGCAAGCTGTGATGACAGCTGTTTTATGCGGGTCTCAGCGTACTCCAGACTTGCGGATCACGTGACCGAAAAACAGAAG
This sequence comes from Rhipicephalus appendiculatus, assembly GCA_030522465.1. Taxonomy (NCBI): domain Eukaryota; kingdom Metazoa; phylum Arthropoda; class Arachnida; order Ixodida; family Ixodidae; genus Rhipicephalus; species Rhipicephalus appendiculatus. Next base: position 22,090 of record JALIZH010025901.1, on the reverse strand, counting down.
CTCATCGTATGCGAAGTGGCAGTTTGCTGGCTTCAGGGTGAGTCTGGAGCTCTTTATTACATAAATCACAGCTTCAAGGCGCTGGAGGTGTTCATCGCAGTTTGAGGCAAATAAGACGATGTCGTCCATGTACGCGAGGCAAGTCTTCCACTTCAAGCCAGCCAATACTGTACAATGACACGTTGGAAAGTAGCAGGTGCCGAGCAAAGACCAAAGGGAATGACCTTGAACTCGTACAGGCCGTCTGGTGCTATGAAGGAATTCTTTTGACGGTCTCTCTCGTCGACTTCAATTAGTCAATAGCCGTACTTGAGGTCCATCGAAGAAAATTATCTCACGTTGTGGAGTCGATCCAGGGTGTCGTCTATCTGTGGTAGGGGGTACACGTTCATGAGTTTCTTGAGGAGGCGATAATCGACCAAGCAGCGTAAAGTTCCGTCATTTTGGTGACTAACACCACGGGTGACGCCCGCATACTCTTCAATGACTGGATGATGTTGTCAGGTTGCATTTCGTCGAATTGTTTCTTTATGGCCTTAGCAACGAGGGTCTGCTGACTATTTGACGACGACGAAAAGCAGTCCTTGTATTGCAGGAGCAGGGTTTTGAGCTGTTTGTGCTTATGCGTCGGAAGGCACATATTGACGTCGAAATCTTGTTGGGGTCCTCAATTTGTCGAAGCTGGTTCGCTGGCTTCGAAAAGGGCTTCGAAGAGTCGCCTACATCATTCATGTAGGCGACCATCGTACCAATGTAGATGTGCCTGTATTCGTGGTTTAAATTCGTCAGCATTACCCCAATAGTGGTTCTTGCCGTGCAAATTCCAGTTGGTGTTATTGGGCCTCCAGCGGTCCGGATTTTGGGTGCAGCCCCAGTGGGCTTTACTGTCTTCAACTTTGTGGCGAGCGGTTTACTGATGACAGAATAGTGGGGTCCGGTGTCGACGAGAGCCATCACACTGTGGCACTCGACAAGAACACCGAGGTCGCTAGTTCGTCGTCTTGCGTTACGGTTAGGTCGTGGCGTCGGATCACGACTACGTCGATTTGTTCCGGCTGCTTGCACGTTGCGTCTTCAGGTCTCGTTCGGGCTGCGAAGTCTCGACGTGATGGCTCCGTTTGGCATTCGGTGTGTTCGTTAGATTTCTTCGCGGCGTCGTCGTCGGCGGCGGAGGGTCCTCCGTATTTCGTCGTACAACAACGGCACCTACATCGGGTGAGGATCGTGTGAGGAGCTGCCCTTAGTTTACTGAATACGGGCTGGGAGAGCTGCCCCCCAGCAGCACCGGCGTACTACCTGCGGTACGGTGAGATGCAGCGGTCTGGCAAAGGCGATCGGGAAGATCGTCGGGGCGTCCACTGCGCTCCTGCGAGGTAGTTGGCGATGTCGCGTGGTCTTCTACCCCGCTGAGGGCTTCAAACTTATATCATGAAAGAGGGGAAAAGGCAAAAGAGGGGAACAATGAAAGAGAAATAAGCATGCACGTTCTGGCTTGCGTCCGCCGCGGCAAAGGCTGGCGTTGCAATACTTCTTCAGCCTTAGTAAGAATAACGGTCCACCGTGTTATTTTTAGTTTTTTTTTGTTCTGGTTGACCGTCATGTATGCGATAGTGCCACGTGTTGTTGATAAGAGCGGCCAGCTAAGGTGCCCAGTAATCATGCGACCCGACTGCGATCAGTATAAAGCTGGCATGTCTAGGCTGACCCCCCCCCCCCCCCCTCACTTTTGACTTCCTTTTGTACCGTCGTACTTGCGGCACAATGTAGCAATAAAGTGCTTGCTTCTGCTCTGCGTTCGTCTCCGGGCTTTGGACTTATCATCTGCCGACGAGTTGCTTCGAACCTGCAGTGGCGCTGGCATAACGAAAGAAAGGTTCTACCCTGCTTGAAGTTCCTGGGGCTATCGCCGCCACATTACGAGCTACCGGAACAGCAGAGATGGCAGATCCAGTGACGCAAGTGGTGGGAAGAATTGGTCACATGGAGCGTTTTGACGACTCCTCAAGCGAGTGGACTTTATACGATGAGCGGTTGACATCAACAACAACAAAGTACCGGATGCAGACCAGGTTCACGCGTTCCTGAGCCTAATAGGGGCGAAGACGTACGCCCTACTCAAGTCACTTACCGCCCCAGACCTTCCATCAAGCAAGTCTTATGACACCCTCGGGAAATTGCTTGGCGACCATCTGGCACCGAAGCCTTCAGTAATAGGTGAGAGAGCCAAGTTTTATCGACGGTCTCAGCGCGAGACTGAATCCATTGCCGAATTTCTCGCGGAACTGCGCTCCCTCTCGAGTTCGTGCGAGTTCGATAATTTTTTAGACGAGGCGCTGAGGGACAGATTCGTTTGTGGGTTACAAAGAGAGGAGATTCAGCGAGTGCTGTTTGCTGAAGACAAGAAGTTAACATTTCAAAAGGCAGTTGAAAAAGCTTTAGCAATGGATTCAGCAACAAAAAGTGCAGCAGAAGTACATGGGTCAACGAGCGTTTCTGACGTACACAATGTAACTGTACAAAAGCAAGGGAAGAAAGCAGTTGCAGTAAAAGATGCCAGTGAAAAGAAAGCGTCAAACATGTGTTGGCGGTGCGGCTCTTTTAAGCACGTGAGCAAAAACTGCATACATGCGTCGGCGACGTGTTTCGGCTGTGGCAAGAAAGGGCATATTCAGCGTATATGTGTCTGATAAGAACGCAAAGTTATCTCACGCGCGAGCGCGCAACATGGAAGTTCTTGACTGTGCCACAGAAGTGATGCTAAACGGCATGACGGGCTCGGCAAAATATGCCATAACTGTACGCCTACTGATAAACAAGACTCCGCTTGAAATAGAATTGGATACGGGAGCAGCGGTATCCGTAATTTCTCGCAGGCAACATCAACAGTTGTTCCCCTCTTTGAAGTTGCGCACGACAAAATTGCGTCTACGCACTTACTCAGGCGCATTAGTATAACCAGCAGGAGTGGCTCATGTTGTTGTTGAACATAATGGGCAAAGTGTTCTATTACCCTTGTATGTCACTGAGCAGGGAGGACCGCAACTTCTGGGCCGAGAGTGGTTACAGCACGTGCGGCTCGACTGGAACGCTGTACTTTCCTGCAACAAGCTCTGCTCGGCACGGGAGCCGACGAACACGGAAGCAAAAGTGGAGGTGAGCAAGCTTTTGCGAAAGTACAGTAACCTTTTCAAAGAAGAATTGCGATGTATCACAGAAGAGAAGGCAGAACTCTTTCTCAAAACGGAAGCTTGTCCAAAGTTTTTTGAAGGCGCGCAGTGTGCCCTTCGCACTGGTTCCAGCAGTTAAAAAAGAGCTTGACAAAATGCAGTCAATGGGTGTGATCACACCACTAGCCACGTGCGAGTATCCGGTGGTAAAGAAAGACGGTTTAGCGAGAGACAGAGACGAGAGACGTCGTCGTGAAGGCGGCCAACGTGGCCGTGCCGCTGTCTCGCCCCTTTATTGAGCGAAGCCAAACGGAGCGGCGGCAACTGCCGGCGTCCAGTCCGCCAGGCGCGTGAACCCGTTCCTAACTGTCTCGCGGCTCGAGCTCAGCATGAGCTGCACGAGAGGCGCGGCGCGGTGGCTGGTCAAAATGATGATGATGATGGCGCTACATATTACTCCCCCCCCGCAGAAATGAACCCGTAATGAAAAACGATGAGAGCGTATATACAGAAGTGTTCATGAAACGAGCCAAGAGGGTCCATGGACAGTCGTAGTCGTCAACGTGCACGGACCATCATTCAGGAACCAGTAAGTCTCTGGTGGGCGGCTCTGAGTGTTGCGCAGCGGGCGAGGGCGGCGACGAAGGTTCACTTTTGGAAGGAGTAAGCAAAAACGATAACCTGTAACTCGGGAGTGGGCTGAAAAAATTGCGCAGTGCAGCACAACTAAGTTCGCACACACACAATCTGTTGTGATGCTGGCGGTTCTTGGGCACACTCGGGCGAAGGTGTCTGAAAAACCGGGTGCAGCGTAAACGTAGCACGTCTAGGCCAGCGGGTTTAGCCGTACGTCGGTGTGACCGTCGCCTAGGTGGGCGGGCGACGCAGGCGGTGTGGCGATGGTACCGGTAACGTCGTTTGCGGCAGCACATTAGCAGCTGCGGCTGCTGCACGGTCTGCCGTGTAGAGCGCAGAAGAGTCGCAAGTCGTGCGCTGTGTACAGACGTGATGCGACATGGCTTAACGTGATGACGAGCCGACTTGGAGGGCACCGACAGATGGCTTTGTCCGGCCTTTTGACGACGTGTGATGCGTCGGCGTGCGCCTATCACTCGACAAGGTGTTCGAGTCAGAGCAGATGTCGTGCGACGCGACATCCAGCGGTGGGCCTGTGGCGTCACAGTTGTCACGGGCCGTAGATGGCATTGAAATTGTGGAGCACGTGGCCTCTGTTTCGGTCCTGTCATTCACCTGGAGGCCCAGTTGATTGGAAGGGCGCACGTTAGGGATGACGGGAAACGCACTGGACCCGAAAGGAAGGGAAGGTGCGTTAGCTGTAGTCGCAGAGCAACGTTGGTCAGTAGGTACAGGAGAGCGCGTGTGCGGAGTGGCAGGCGGGTTGCCTGCCTGCGTATCCGGTGGGGCGGAGGTGGTCTGCTCTCCCTGCGTCGAGCCAGGCGGGCGGTCCTCGGGATTTTCCGTCATCGTCGCAGCATTATGCACGGTCGGCCGTAGCTCGTGATGGGCCCGAACCTCTGCTGCGGTAGACTTCGAGGACAATGCTGGTCGCAGGTGGCAAAATGCGCAGAGCGACGAGTCCGATGAAGAGTCGGGTTGGTTGGACATCGTCGATGACGATGCCTCCGCGACTGGGGGGCTAATAGCGGGCGTGACGATGTCCGTGTCTGTGGCAGACTCCAGCGCGTGCAGCGAGGTTGCCGCCGTGGAGTCTGACGTCTCAGAGGTGTCACGGGCCGTCGAGGTTGGGGAAGATGGGCGAGTGGCCGGCATGCGTGACGGACCCTCGTACCCTCGGGGACCCTCGGGGAGGTCCTCGGGAAGGTCGGTCCACGCAGGGGCGTCTTCTACCTGGTCGTCGTGGTCGGGCGCAGGAATGGGTGCTCCTGTGTCCGGACCCGAGGTAGAAGGAGTCGTAGCCGGGGAAGAAAAGTCGTAGTATAGGGAGAGCTGCGGGCTGGCTTGTAGAGCTCGAGTCGACGGAGGGGAAACCCGGAACTCGCGGCTCATCGGAAGCGGGTGGTAGGTTTCCCCGTAGGAGGCCAGCACCGCAGTGCAGAGGTCGTCGTATGGCTGGCTGGATGTCGACGCGGCCGCGAGATGGCGGAGCTCAACCGGGAGGGCGTGTAGCAGGATGGCGTGCATCTCCGGTTGTGCGGTGACGCCATCCACCATGAGAATGGCATCCAGCTGCTTAAACCACACTCGGGGGGTAGACCGGGTTGAACGGTGGCACTTGCGGGTAGGGACGTCGAAACATGGCAGTGGCCGCTCGTCGAAAGGCGTGTTGTCCGGGTCACCACTTTAGCGAGAGACAGAGACGAGAGACGTCGTCGTGAAGGCGGCCAACGTGGCCGTGCCGCTGTCTCGCCCCTTTATTGAGCGAAGCCAAACGGAGCGGCGGCAACTGCCGGCGTCCAGTCCGCCAGGCGCGTGAACCCGTTCCTAACTGTCTCGCGGCTCGAGCTCAGCATGAGCTGCACGAGAGGCGCGGCGCGGTGGCTGGTCAAAATGATGATGATGATGGCGCTACAACGGAAACATTCGCCTGTTTGTCGCCTACAAGACAACCGTGAACCCTATGCTAGACACCGATCGCTATCCTTTACCACGTGGTGAAGAAATTTTTGCTGCACTCAGTGGAGGAGAAGAGTTTTCTAAAATTGACTTGAACAGGGCCTATCAACAGGTAGTGCTAGCGGAACCGGCGCGTCGTCTTCTGACGATCAACACGACGAAAGGACTGTTCGCCGTAAACCGGCTATCTTTCGGCGTGTCGTCGGCGCCTGGTATTTTTCAGCGAATAATGGATACCATGCTCAAAGATCTCCAAGGTGTCGCATGCTATTTGGACGATATCCTAGTGACCGGAAGGACTAGAGCCCAACACCTACAGAACTTGGAAGCAGTTCTATCCCAGTTGGAAAGCCGGGGAGTTCTACTAAGAGCTGAGAAATGCATTTTTTTTTCAGAAGAAGTTGACCTGCTTGGGGCACAAGTTGAGTGGAGATGGCATACATCGCACGATGGACAACACTGATGCCATTGTAGCCGCGCCAGCGCCAGAGAACAAGCAGCAGCTTCGTTTTTTGCTCGGAGCCGTAAACTACTACGGAAAATTTCTACCTCAACTGGCTACGCTGGCCCGTCCCCTGTACAAACTGCTGCGTGACGACCAAGCTTGGGCGTGGAATAGCGAATGTCAAACGGTCTTTGACGACGTCAAGGCTGCGCTGGCGTCCACGGAGGTTCTGGCTCACTATGATCCGCAAAGACCGCTTCAAATTGCTTGCGACGCATCTCATTACGGGATAGGTGCTGTGCTTTCTCATATTTTTGCTGATGGCACCATTCGCCCTGTTGCTTACGCTTCAAGGACGCTGTCCGATGCTGAGCAGAAGTATAGCCAGATCGAAAAAGAAGCGTTAGCAATCATTTTCGCCGTGAAGAAGTTTCACTACTCTATTGACGGGCGCCCGTTCACGCTGATAACGGATCATAAACCACTGCATACTATTTTGGGCCCAAAGTCTGGCATACCAACCTTGGCAGCAGCAAGACTTCAAAGTTGGGCAGTGGCGTTGTCTGCCTACACGTACTCCTTGAACTTTCGACCGGCAAATGAAAATCGAGAGGCGGACTGCTTGTCGCGCTTGCCAGTTCTTCAGGAGTCCGCTAATGATGCAGAGGAAACGTCCTACTCGTTACGCTTGCAGTCAATGCCGGTGACGCACAAAGATATTGCACGTGCAACCTCGCATGACCAACTTCTTTTCAGAGTACTCGAGCTCACAAGTACGGGGTGGCCTAACTTCACGGACGATGCGAAGCTCAAGCCTTTCTTTGACAGGCGGACACAGCTGACCACACACCAAGGCTGCCTCCTGTGGGGAATGCGTGTAGTGGTGCCTGCAAAGCTGAGGTATCGAGTTCTACAAGAACTTCACGACGGTCATCCAGGTATTGTGCGATCCGAAAGAGTTGGCCGGCAGCTATTTTTGTGGCCTTCAATTGACGCGGATTTGGCGCGGATCTCGAGTGTCACGTCAAAAGATGCAAACCTTGCCAGGAGCTGGGTAGTGCCCCTAACAGTGCTCATTTGCACCCATGGTCTTGGCCAACATCCCCTTTGAGGCGAGTACACATCGATTTTGCTGGGCCCTTCCGGCAGCACATGTTCTTAGTTGTGGTTGATGCGCATTCTAAATGGCCAGAGGTGTGCATCATGAAAAACACAACTAGCACGGCAACCATTGATCGTCTTCGCGAAATGTTTAGCCGCTTCGGTTATCCGGCAACCATCGTGTCTGACAACGGCCCACAATTTAAGTCTGCCGAGTTCCAGACGTTTTTTCGAGAGATAGGAGCGTGCCACGTCACAACAGCGCCTTACCACCCAAGTTCGAATGGCTTGGCACAATGTTTCGTTCAGTCCCTAAAGACGGCCATGAAGAAAGATTTAAATACTGGAAACCTGCAGGCCAAGCCTTAACAGCTTCTTACTTGCTTATCGCAATACACCCTACGCTACGACGAAAGAAGCGCCGACTAACCTTATGTTCGGTCGCCGTCTTCGTTCCAAACAGGACATTCTCAAGCCAGAAGTAGAGGAATTAGTTTGCCACCAGCAATTTATTCAGTCCAGCCAATGCAGCTCCACAGCTCGACAGTTTGCTGTAGGCGACTGTGTTCTTGTTCGAAATTACAGGGGACCACCCCGATGGCTTCCGGGTACTGTGGTACGGCAGGAAGGACCCGTTTTGTATGCCGTCAAAGTAGACACGCCACGGGGCCTGGCCGTGTGGCATCGTCACCAAGATCAGCTTCTCTTGGGTGAAGCTGACGTCTCCAAGGGTGAGGAGAACAAGGACACCTTCTGGGAGTTCTCGGACGCCACTGCGGAGACACCTACGGCAGCGCCCGCAGCCTCACAGGCAGCACCACCAGTACGAAAATATCCCGTACGCAATCGACGAGCGCCTGATCGCTACACGCCATCTTAATTTTGTGTAACTATCATCATCATCACCATCAGCCTGTCTACGCCCACTGCAGGGCAAAGGCCTCTCCCATGTTTCGCCAATCAACCCGGTCCGGTGCTTTCTGCTGCCACGTTCTACCTGCAAACTTCTTAATCTCATCTACCCACCTAATTTTCTGTCTCCCCCCTCACGCGTTTGCCATCTCTTGGAATCCAGTCAGTTACCCTTAATGACCAGCGGTTATCCTGCTGACGTGTTACGTGCCCGGCCCATATCCATTTCTTCTTCTTGATTTCAACTATGATATCCTGAACCCATTAGGGACCACTGTACTTTAAAAAGTACACTTCCTTTTTCGGGCGTAGAAAATACAAAACAGAATATTCTGATCTTGCTCATTACAATTTCTGATGCCAAGGGTTGCAGCAAGAAAATCCTAATTTGGAATATGGACTCGGTTATGTTTTTTCTGTTTTATGAGCCGTCAAACTTTTGGAAAAATGAGAGCCTGTTAAACGCACGTGGTCAGTACTACTTTTTCTAAATTAATTTGAAGTTTTACATTTTATATGTTGAAAAAAACGGACTGCTTCTGCTTCAGCAAGAGCAATTCAATGTCTGCAAAGCGCGAGAAGCCTATAGAGTGCATAGTTTTGGTGTGAGGAGTAATCAAATGTTGCTGTACTTTATTTAGTACACTGGGACTTCGTGGGAGCATACATCTAACTCTTCTTGTGCGTTGCATCATAGATTCAACAGGCTTTTCTTTGTTGTGAATGCCGTTTTTTTCGGTTATCTAAGACGCATGAGGCTGCGAAAGATGTCGCTGTGAATATACGAGAGCCTCTTGATGTTGTAATTGGCGATTCTGGCCCTAACATGGGAACTTACGAGGAGGAGGGGAATGACGAAGGTATGAATGGATGCTCTCTGCTAACGATAAAAAAACATTGAACGAAAGCAACGTGGGTAATATAACTTCTGCTTTGACTCAGGAAAGCAGCTTCGTTTCAAAAATGGCAAAGAGAACAGCATAATTGCTATGCTGACGAAAGACTACACAGTTGAGTCACTATGCTCTGTATCGTGGTGACCTTTCACTAAAAAAAAAAAAACACAGTGCCACTGTCCTCCTTCTTCATTTGCAGTAACAATGCCATGAGGGGGGTTTGAGCTCTACGAATAAACTGCGAATGACTAGATAATTTTCATCCCTGAGACAAAGTGGTACCAGCCCCTATGTACTCAGATGATCGAAATAGCCGAAGACAACGCATAAAGGGTCTGCTACCACATTGGAGGTTTTAGCAGACCCTTTAGGCGTTGACTATTGTCCTTCAGTCGCATAGCAGCAAAACACTGACTGCGCCTTGTTGTACCCAAGAGAAGTATCAAAGCTCTCCAGGTTCCACTGTACTTGCGATTACCCTCTATCCATATGGACATTTTCACAAGAAGCCGGCAAAACAGTTGAATTCTGCCAAAATACATCGAAATGGTGTGGCGAAAAGTGTGACGTTACGCTTTCCCTAAAGCACTGGTCCTTGATTAAGTTGTGTGGGCCAAGATAACTTCGTTATTCATTTCGCAAGCGCCCAGCGTACTTGCCATTCTTGCATTAAGTCACCTTGCCCGTTGCTATCTCGAAGGCCCAGCGTACTTTTTATAGTACAGTATCATAACTCCTGAGCAAACATACGTAACTCTATGGCAATGTGCACGTGCGGTTATCTGTTGTGGTTGATTAAATGAGCAAAATTTCAATAAAATCAGACCAGTAGTTCTTTCGTGGTCCTTAATGGGTTAACCCCCATTTGTTCCCTCACTCACTCTGCTCTCTTCCTGTCTGTTAAGGTTACACCTATTATTTTCCTTTCCATCGCTCGCTGCGTCGTCCTCAGTTTAACTTGAACCCTCTTTGTAAGTCTCCCCAGGTTTCTGCTCCGTAGGTAAGTACCGGTAAGATGCAGCTGTTATATACCTTCCTCTTGAGGGCGGAGCTTTCTAAGTTTAATCAATAGGCGTAAAGTAGCCGACATAAGAAAGTATAATATGGAGAGAATTGGAGCATGCTCTAAAGAACGGAAGAAGCCTCAAAGCTATGAAGACAGAACTGTGCATAGGCAAAAATCAGATGTATGGGACAAGGAAGGCAAGGTCATAACCAATATGGATAGAATAGTTGAGGTAGCGGAATAGTTTTACAGAGATCTGCACAGCGGCCGAGATAGTCAGGATGATAACGTAAGAAGCAATAATAGCCCAGAGGAATCTGACATCCCACCAGTATTGACAGGAGAAGTAAAGAAAGCCCTAAAGGGAATGCAAAGGGGCAAAGCCGCTGGTGAGGATCAGGTAACATCAGACCTGTTGAAAGACGGTGGAGAGAATATGTTAGAAAAACTGGCCACCCTGTACACGAAGTGTCTCTCGACAGGGAGGATACCAGATTCTTGGAAGAATGCCAACATCATCTTGATCCATAAGAAAGGGGACGTCAAGGACCTGAAAAATTACAGGCCCATCAGCTTACTGTCCGTTGTCTACAAGCTATTTACAAAAGTAATTGCTAACAGAATTAATGCGACATTAGAGTTCAATCAACCAAAAGATTAGGCAGGATTTCGTACAGGCTTCTCAACAACAGACCATATTAATAATATCAATCAGGTGATAGAGAAATGTGTAACTATAGCTCCGCACAATTTAAGCGGGAGGAAATGTAATGTATGCGATAGCGCCACGTGTTGTTGATAAGAGTGGCCAGCTAAGCTGCCCAGTATAAAGCGATCTGCGATCAGTATAAAGCTGGCATGTCTAGGCAGCCTCCGCCCTCACTTTTCACTTCCTTTTGTACCGTCGTACTTGCGGCAGGATGTAGCAATGAAGTGCTTGCTACTGCTCTACGTTCGTCTCCGGACTTTGGACGTAACAACCGTCGTAGTAGTTGCGCTTCTGGCGACGCGTCCTTGGCGTCTTCGGTTGCCGCTTTGATGTCAGGTAGCGCCGATCCCCGCGTGTCATTGCTCTTCAAAAACAATTCTTTATCGCACCTTCGTACTTGGTCCATATGGCGACGTACTATCCCTGCCTCAGACTCCACTTCCAAAAGTCGAGCACCGCGCACTTCACCACAGTGGCCCTGACCCTTCGCGGTGTCCATTTGTCCCCCATTCCATAGTTTCGCACATAGACGGACTGAGCGGTGGCGAAGTTCCAGTCGGTGTCTTCCGTCGGCTTGTCTGAGACACTGTGATGGTTCTTCGGAAGAGAAGACAAGTCCAGCCTTGTGCGCAACCAGTAGCCCAAAAGGCTTTCCGAAGGTGACAGTCAAGATTTTTGAGGAGTGTTTATATAATTACAAAGCACGCGGTCCAGCGAGGTCGTCAACTCGGCGTTTCCAATCTTCTTTAATCCGTCCTTAACAGTCCGCACAGCACGCTCATCCAGCCCATTGCTCTGTGCGTGATGTGGAGATGTTCTAATACGTAGAATGCCATTTCGCTCCTAGAAGTGACGGAATTCGAAGCCCGTGAAATGCGCCCCATTATCTGGCACCACAGTGCGTGGTATACCAAACTGGGCACACATTGTTCTCGGGGCCTCGATGGTACTGCGGGAATTGGCATGTGCTACCGGCTTAGCCTCAATCCATTTTCTATGTAAATCCACCACAATTAACACCGTCTTGCCTCGCAGTGGCCCCGCGTAATCAATCAAGCCGGGACCACCTTTTGCCCGTCTCCAGCCAGTTTACAGTAGTTTGTGCGGGTGGCATTGGCAGCACTTGAACGAAGTTATTACAGTTGGCGGCGACGAGTTGGATACCCTGGTACAACCCTGGCCACCAAAATATCGATCTTGCTCTAGTGTTCATAAACGACACTCCCTGATTGGAGTCACGCAGTAGCATTAGAAACTTCTTGCGGGAGGCCGTAGCTACCACCACTTCGTGACCCCGGTACAACAGGTCGTTTTCCACCGACAGCTCATACCGCTTCTTATAATCCGTCCCCTTAACGCTCCGTGGCCAACCACTGCAGGCGTGTTTGCATGCTTGAGAGATGAGGTCGTCTGTGGCCGTTAGCGCTTGCAACTGTTTAGTTGGCACATCAGTGATGTCCTGCTGATCTAATGATAGAACGACTGGCGTGATGCCCTCCAGTTTTGATGCATGCCGTGAGGGTATGGGTAAACGGCTTAGTGCATCGGCGTTGTACAAAAGTCTGTCAGGTTTATGCTACAAACGGTACCTATAGGCGCCTAGCGTGATAGCTCATCTCTGTATCCTAGCTGCTGCCACTGTAGGGGTTGGCTTGTATGCCCTTAAGGAACCCAGCAAGGGCTGATGATTGGTCAATAGAGTGAACTCTCTTCCCAGTAGATAGTCGCGAAACCGTGTGACGCCGTAGACCAAAGCCAGTGCCTGTCGCTCAATCTGACAGTAATTCTTCTCGGCCGAGGTCAATGTTCACCCCCGAAATCCTATGGGTCTATACTGCCCATCCACTCGATGAATGAGAGCGGCTTCCTATACCATAGGGTGCAGCGTCGCATTCTAAAAACAGCTGTTTTGACGGGGTCAAAATGGGTCAGTACTGGAGCGGTACACAATGCCTCTTTACTTTTTTCAAATGTATCCTTCTAAATTGCGCTGCATGATCACCGCGTTGTTTTTTTCCAAAAGTCGGTGCAGGGGTGCCAGCAGAGTAGAGAGGTTCGGTAAAAAGTTATTATAGAAGATCAGCTTACTCAAAAATGATTGGAGCTCCGTAACATTCCGAGGGGCTGGAGCAAGTCTGATGGCCTCCGTGATCTTTTCTGTTGGGTGCAATCCTGCAGCGTTGATTTGGTCGCCTAGATAAACCACCGAGGGCCCGTTTATCCGGCACTTCTAAGCGAAGTTTAGTGCCGTGTTCTCTGAATCTCTGCAACACCTGTCGAAGCTTTACCTATGGCTTATCAGCAGTCTCCGCGATCAAAACGTCGTCCAAGTACGCTTGCACTCTGGGTATTCCTTGCAGTAAGGACTCCATCGTTCTCTGCAATATTGCCTGTGGTGAAGCAATTCCGAAAGGCAACCGGTTGTAGCAAAATAACCCGTTATGTGTGTCTATGACAGCCAGCTTTCACGAGTTCTTGTCCAATGTAATCTGGTTGTAAGCATCTCGTGAATCCAGGATACCGAGTTTTTAACGCGATAGCGTTAAAGAGCTCGTTTCGCAGAAATTCCGGCGTCGGCGTCGGCGGCGGCGTCGTTGGTAGTGAGCGAAAAATTATCATCTTGTCCGTGACCGAAAAATTGAGAAAGATGCAAATAAAATAAATAATAAAAATTTCCGGGTCCGAGTGAGGATCAAACACGGGTCGTCTACGTGGCAAGCAGCTGTTCTACCACGCAGCCACGCTTCTGCTCGTGATTACATATAAAATAACGTCCTCTGCTTGGGATTTCAGTGAAAATAACTTTCATGCTTTGCAAACACGCCCGTCCTGTATACAGGCGTCACAATACAACATGTAATATCGCAGTAATATTGCGTGGTACAAGCGTGCATAACCATCGGGCGTAAGATGATGTGAATATCATAACGACATTCTGGTTCAAAGCCGTGTACCCATTACAAAAGGCACACACGTTACTGCGCGTATTCCCTTAAGACCACGTAGTGGGTGCATAGCAACTTCGAAAACATTTCCCGCATTTACCGCGCATAATTGCTCGTGGTTTAAAGCATGCTACGCATTACATAGTGTGCACTAAGAGATTGAAGTACGGACTAGGGACAGGATATCGCTATCGCGTTGAACTCTTAAAGGCGAAGCTTAAAGGGTCCCCCAATTTTTCTCCGCCTCGAAAGTTCGCGAAGATGTCGTCTATGACTAGCAAAGGATATCGCTCCATTTCACAAACAGGGTTTAATCTTACCTTAAAATCTCCACAAATGCGCACGGCGCCGTTGCTCTTCAATACCGGTACTCTTGGTGTTGCCCATTCTGCATACGGTACCGGTGATATTACGCCGGATTCTGCCAGTCTATCCAGCTCAGAGTCTATCCAGCTTTCCTTGCCTTGGAAAATTTTGCTACTGCAGGTCCTTGGTGTAAAGTCTAGCTGGTGGGCCCTTGACCAATCCAAGACCTTCCGTGAACACGTCTGCGTATTCTTCCATTTGGCACCAGTCAGGGGCGGATCCAGCCACTCATTTTAGGGGGGGGCGGTCGCTTGAAGTACAACCGGTGAGGAGGACAGCAAAGGGGTTCCTGACCCTTTTGTTTTAAATAGTTCACATTATCATAAGAGCCTCGTCACAGCATAAGTACTGTTAATTACTGTTAACTTGTTAAATACTGTTAATGACTGTTAATATGTGTTCACAGCAGTCCCACTCATTAGTTCTTTTTGGATTTCTAATCGTAATAAATAAAAAAGAAAACAAATTACGGTGTTTCACGCTTTAAATAAGGCAAATTTGGCTGCGCTAAGCCTTTGTTCGGAATGGGATTGCGTGGCCGGTGCGAACACGGGTTGTTGTCGCGCCGGGGATGTCATCAGGGCAAGTCGAGTAAGAAAGAAAACGCTTACATTATTCAGATTTCAGTGAACAAGGACAGCGCTTTCCGGTGCGCCGGATTTAATAAGCGTGGTTGGGGTCCACCCCCTCTTCCCTCTCACGCGATAACCCCGCGGTAACCCTCTCGACGCGGTAACCAAGATTCCACCAATCCTAGGACATTGACATGGTCGTAATGATGAGCCCACACATGCACTTCAAAGGTTTAGCTGCCACTCAAGCGTCGCCAGCGCGAAGTCGGCGACGGGAATGACAGCAGGTTGGTCCGTTCCGTACGCAAGTAGAAGCAGGGAAAGGATCAGAGACGTGTTTGGACAACAAAACAACCGCTTTAATCCAGCTATTGCGGCACAAGTATTTTAAATACAACACTGCAAGTAAACTAACAAATGCAAATAGAGTCAAACAATAGGCTTACTCAATACACGAAATGAATTGGCACTAAACAAAAATGGGATCAAATTAAAACAGTAACGACGTGAAAGTTCGATGGTATAAACAGGTGAGGGCATACGTGAGATGACCGGCAGCGTTGCGTCCACAACGATCGGATGCGAGAAGTCCCGAAGAGTTCTGGCACGACTACGATGTCGGTGGATTCGAGTTGCAACGCCGATGCTTCCGGGAGTTAGCGCTTGGAGGAGATCTGAGGCATGGTTGAGCTAACCTCAGATTGAAATCTCGATGCCTACGTTGCAGACGTGTCTCAACTAGGCGAACGGCTAAGTTTGGGTGGCCAAGCTGATACAAAGCGCGCACTAAAAACTTCTAGAAGGGATACTCGATTGATCTACTTCTATTCCATGTTTGCCAAGCAACTAGTCTGATTAGCAGGGCGATATCCTGCGCTGAAATCCCCTTCTTGTCCCCTCACTCTCTTCCTGAGGAAAAGGGACCATCAACATTGGTCCAATCATGCGCATTGCATTGTCACAAAGTCCGCGCGCAAAATATTGACGGCGCCCCTTTTTAATTAGGGGAGGGTTCTCCATTAATCAAAAGAGACAACCCGTTTAAGGTGACCGCGTAGGCGGCTCGTACATGTGCAGCTCCTTCCGTGGGAACGTATCTTGCCTCCATTCTTTGCCGAGCGTTTTGCAGTCAAAAAGTTCGGAGCACACTGCGGCATTCAATATACCTGCCGTCGCCGCAGTACTGAACAAAGAACCCCCTTTCGGCAGCAACATTCGAAGAAATACACCCCCTTCCTCTGCTCTTCGCGGCTCTAAAAACAAGTATCTTCACGTCCAAGCCGGCGTGCCGGTCAGCGGGGTTGTGTGCGGCGCGCGTTAATCGGCGTGACGAGGGGTCGAAAAAAGTGGCATTCGGTGACAAAGGTTAATTGTCCCGTCGGCCGCGCAGGGCTTTAAAGTTTCAATACCGACATCTCTACCCCGCGTTGTTAGCACTTGTCCGAGGATTATACGCTTGGCCAAAGATCGTCGGTATGGCGCCAAAGAGACGGCACGACAACAGGTGTGCGATCGTTGCTCCCCCCTCAGCCTCCTCCAGGTCGCTTTCAGTATCTGAGAAGCGAGGGCACACCTTTCAAGGGGTAAAATGTGACAAGCGCGACCACAAAATTGACTCTGACGGCGCTTCTGTGACAGAAAGGAATTGGAAAATTCAGAACACACCTGCAAACATGTACCGCTCGCTGGGAACAGTGCCTCCAAAAACAGTGTCTCCGAAATGTGAGGGAAATGGAAAGCTGGAGCCTTCTTGATCAGAAAAGGAGGAGACAAACCCGTCACTAAATAAATTGCGTTTCTCAGTACCGGACCAGCGGCGGCACACGTGTGTGTGTGCGGAGGAGGTTTCGGAGCTGCGCATGTGCTAGTTGCAAAACCAACTGTTTATTTTAGCGAGTATCTAAAATGCTAATTATGAGTATCTAAATCACTAACAGGGGAGCCTACTCATGTCAACATAATTCTTACAATAGTAAGTGTGTGCACAGTGGAGATTGCAAGCACTGCGCCACTTGCTCATCTCGACGTGCACGTCGTATCAATTTAACCAATAAAACGAAGACAGCAACGACAAAGCAGAATGGCAACATCATCACAGACGACGAATATTAGCTGGTAGCCCAGTGCTTACGCATATTTACGTAAACTTTGCAAAGGCTTTCCTGCGGAATACCTTTAAAAAATCAACTGCGCCTTTTGTAACTGAAAGAATAAATAACAATGCGCGAAGCAACAATATATCGGGCTGAAAGGGAGAAAAATGCTGCAATATATCAGCGCGCAGCATATCGCTTGTACTTTAGCAAAATTGGTTGTTTATGTGACGTTGCTTCAGCACCTTTGAAACTTCTCAGCACAAAATTCTTGGCAGTCTTTCTTTCTTCCAAGTCAAACAGTGAATGTTCATATTCTTTGTGAACACAACATGCCATATGAAAAAAAAGATATACTGACGCAAAAAAGTACTTAATTCAGGCACTGATGCATATTGTTAGAGCGGATTTTATAGGATATTGATATATTCCTCGTAAATGCGTTAAAGGGGTGGCAGAAAGGTACATTCTAATAGCTGCTCTGAACAGGTCGATGACACCCATGAACAGGATATATTTGGCTGATTACTGGCGTGCCTGGTAGCTCGAATACTGCAGCTTGCACTTATTGGTGATGTTTCAAGTCTTCTTGAACTTAAAAAAATACATTTCAATGGTGTCGATATGAAATCTAAAGTTCTGAACACCGGTTATATATTTGTGCTCGGCCTACGCTTACCTTGCTTCGTCGGGACGGGTCAAGAGGCAACCATAGTACCAGTCTCCAGATTCATACGGCTCAGATGGCAACACGCATGTCTACGATACTCACAGTCACAGGACTGTGGGACAGTCGGTAGCCGCCTGTGATTTTTCAATGCGCACCGGTGTTTCCCGCCAAATTCGAGAGTGGATATATCTGGCCTAAACAAAGGCGATGCACCACCTTTCTTTTCACTCCTAAGGTGTAAAAAGCCCTTTATGTTTTTTATGCAGCGCAACGTCAAAACTGCCTCTGCCGCTTATTTGCGCGTCGCGAAAGCTCTCCGGCGAAAGATGCAAGTTACAGAAATACGGTACAGGACTATACGGTAGCGCTCCTCCTTTCTCGCTCGTTGTGCTTTTGCCGCTCCTGATTCCAGTAGAGGCACCCAAACACAAGAAATTCCGTGCCAACGACACAGTATTTCTGTACTTGACTCCGGCATCCTAATCCCCGCAGTTCTCACAAGGGAAACTTCGTGCCAAACGACAAGCTACACTTGGAGCGCCGTAAAAAGCGAAAAGGAAAAAGTTTTTCGCTGTCACGACCTTCTCTGGCTAAGATATGTCAGCGATGTGTGCAGCCCAGCATCTTGTCTTTACGCTGCGAAGAGGCTTTGTTAAGGTGCACACCCCCTATAGGTGGGAAAGTTAGGGGTTGGGGAGGTGAGATTCTTGGACAGAGAAGAGGAGGACACCTCAACTATCCCGTGCAGTGTTAGGGGATTAAAGTAGCGAAAGAGAGGCTCAGCGTCGTTGGGAAAGGGACAGTTTAAGAATTTGGAGGAAAGAAAGGGGCACCACCTCGAGAACGGAATTCCCACAACACCGAGCACCCATTAGAAAAATCAGCGGGTGTTCGACGGCTCTGGGAATAGAACCCTGTACCTCCTGCATTGGAAACAGATGCTCTAACCGCTCGTCTACCACTGGCAACGTCCACAGGCAACCTGAAAAGAGGGACGTACGAGAGGCAATGAAGGGGGGGGGAACGATCGCCCCTACCGCCCCCCCCTCTGGATCCGCCACTGGCACCAGTTCCTGCTGGCTTCTGTTGGCTTGCCGCGCTCGTTGGCGTAGTCACGTGCACGAACCGGCGTTCCTTCTGCTGCAAGCTTCTGCAATAAGTCCCGTCCACACAGGCTGGGACCTTCACAATCCAACACAGTAAGGTTATAGTCGGCCTCTGCCAACATATAATGAGCCTTCAGTGCCAATGTGCCTTGCACGGGCAGTCTCCCTAATTAACAGGAAAGCTTGAACTGAGTATTCTGCAGCTGGGGCGAATGGTCTCGATGTTCCACATACGTTGCTTTTGAACTATGCAGACAGGAGAACCTGTATCCAAGTCCGTCTCTATGGTGACACCATTCCACACGATGAACTTCCTTGTGGGCGCATCGACGGCTCTCTTGAAAGCATATAGAAGCATTATGACCGTACCTGCCGCAGCATTTGCATTGTCGCGGCTCATTCTTTTGCTCATTCCTTATGGTATCTGACGCGCGCCGTTGGATAACCTTAAGAACAATCGAATTTACATTGTACTTATCTATCTGCTGCGAACCGTCTTCTGCGCTTTCTGCAGCCACAGAAAGGGGTTCGGCTCCCTTAAGAGCCAAGTCGCTTTACGCCAGCAACTGCTTTTGCAAACTTTTCGAGCGAACGCCAAATACGATCCTGTCTCTCAACATTTTGTCTAACATGGACGAAAAATTGCAGTTCTGGGCAATCTTAAGAATTTCAACTAAGAAGGCTTTCACGGACTCCCCATCTTGCTTACGGCGGAAAAAAATTACACCATCTCCCGCTAAAGGGAACCATGTGTAATGTGAAGCAGCGGGCGCTAACGCTTACAGTGGCGGCGGCGTTGACGCTGGCGCTCATCGCAGCGTTGCGCAGGAGAGAAAACTGGGGAGGCTCAAAGCACGCCGTGATGGAGCGGTGTTTCCTACTGGAACATGCCAATCGCTGCTAATGGGCAGTGAGAGACAGAAGACTCCGACTGGACACAGAGACCCGCAGTCCGCTTTTAGTTAACGCGCACGCTGCGAATTTTTATTGTTTAACAACGCACAGGAGAAATCTCCCACCGGCACCACCTTACAGGTGAAGATCCACTGCCATATATACGGGGTGGCCAGTGAACGGTTGTGCAGCGCGAGCAGTCGATTTTTTTCACCTAAGAAATTTGCTAGCAGACGCTGCCTGCGTCGGCGTCGCGAGGCGAGAGAGGAGGGGAGCGTAGGAGAGGAGAGAGAGGGGGAACGCGCATGCGCAGTGGGAGTGTGGACGCCGTGGGCAGGGATGCGGAGGAGAGAGGGGGGAAGCGTAGGAGAGGAGAGAGAGGGGGACGCGCATGCGCAATGGGAGTGTGGACGCCGCGGGCAGGGATGCCTAGAGGAGAGAGGGGGAGCATAGGAGGGGAGAGAGGAGGGGAGGCGCATTCGCAGTGAGGGTGTGGTTGCCGCGGGGAGGGATGCCTAGAGGAGAGAGAGGTGGAGAGGAGCTTTTTATTGTTTGAAAGGGTTTGCGCATGCGCAGTAAGGGAGGCCACGCGGCACACCACCACCAGCACCACCGGATTAAGCTTCGCCATAAGATGCTTCACATCTAAAACTTGAAACTCTGAGATCTCATTAGGCGTTGGAGCATAAAAGTCATTCAGTGTTGTTACCACTTCACTGTAGCTGAGAGCGTTTGACTGACGCGGCGCTACTCTTGCGCATCAGACTTCTATCGTCTTAGACCCTAGCGTAGCGATCAACAGTGCCTTCTTAGCTTCATCGGTAAATTCATTCGCTTCAAAAAATACGCTTCGAATTTTACAAGATGAGCGTTCCACTTATCTGTTTCTTGGTCGAAATCCAGCAGCCTATGTGCCAAGGCTGTCACTGGGTCCCGCTCAAAGTTAGCGTTGCTGAGCCCCCGTCGTATAGCCAGCGTCGGCATAGGCGTTTTCCGTGGGTCGCTTCTACTCATCGCCACTGTTACACTGACGGCAGAGACGCCGCAGGTGACATGAACTGGTCGGTGACATTAGGCAGAAGACAGACGCTTATTGTGCGGTTCAAGCTTATATCATGGAAGAGGGAAAAGGGCAAAAGATGGAACATGGAAAGAAAAAAGAGCATGGACGTACTGGCTTGCGTCCACTTCGGCAAACGCTGGCATTGAAACACAGGATTTGCTGGATATCCTGGCGAATGACATCGGCGACTGGCTCCACCTGAGGCTTCGAGGATGACAACAATTTTCGTAGCTTCTCCCAAAACGATTGCTCTAATGGTCTCGCGCAGGTCGTCGGAATGCAGGGCTTCAACATACCCGTAGGTTGTCGAAGACGTGCCGCGGTTGTGCTGTCTGGTACGCATTTCAAGCGCCTTTGCAATCGCCGTGGCCTCCGAGACGAATTCCATGACCGTGTTCGGTGGGTTGCGTACAAGGCCAACAAAGAGGTCTTGCTTAACCCTCCGCATTAAGAAGCAAACTTTCTTCCTCGGACATGAGAGTTAGCGTGGCGGAAAAAGTCGGGTCATTTCCTCCACGAAAATGGGTACGCTTTCGCTTGGAAGCTGCACCCTTGTCTCCAGCAAGCTCGAAGCCCTTTCCTTTCGGACGACACTTGTGAACGCTTCCATGATAGTGCTGCGAAAGATGTCCTAGGTTCGAAAAGTGAACTCCCGATTCTCGAACCACGTCATGGCTGCGTCTTCCAGGTAAACGTACACGTGGCCCAGCTTGTCGGCATTCCAATTGTTGAATGTTGAGAACCTTTGGAAATACTCAAGCCAGGTTTCGGGGTCATCACATGGCGATCCGTGAAACGTCGGCGGCTCTCTGGGCGGCTGCATCACGGGGACACTGTGGCTGTTATCATGCCTTTTGTCTGCGTCACCATGGCTCTTGTATGGTCAGGTAGAAGTCCGAACTCCGGTTGGGAACCTTGCAGCCTGCGGCTAGCCCATTGCTGCTGTAGCTCCTGGGTTCTCGTTGGCGTCCAGAACATGAAGCGATCAGCACCTCCACCAGATTTCCCGGGGTCGTGACGTAGACGAAGGCCACAGTCGGCTTGTCCAGATATGAAACCCTTTATTTGGCAAAACTATTGGCCGAGAAATGGAAATTTAAACTACAGCGATACACACTGTACGATGACATTGGTGAACAGAGTGTTGCCGGTCGATAAAATTGACAAGCGGTAAAGCGCGTTGGCTTGTATCCATGTGTCATCAAAGATTACAGCGTTATCGCTAGCGGCTGCGTAAGCTGTGGTATAAGGTAGACTGTTCGCGTCCTGCGCATAATCTTAAAAAAACAATCTACTACAATAGGAAAGCTTCTCGAAGATTAGGCGCGGTCTGCGCCGAGCATTGCTAATAGTCTTTGCGGGTGTAAACTGAAGACAGCAAACTTGAAACAAGAAATGCGCGGGGTAATATACCGACGAGACGGCACGTGGCACCACGGTTTAGACAGGGCGTGTGACCGCTAAAAGCATCTAATCGCATTCTAAATCCATTGACTTCAGTGGCTAAAGCAACAAAACCACGACGCGAACCGATCTTTCGTACATTTGCT
>JALIZH010025900.1:0-18951 GCA_030522465.1 Rhipicephalus appendiculatus | reverse complement strand
TTCGTCAGGTCATCTTCAGGCCGCGAAGTTTCGACGTCACGGCTGCGTCCGGGTTGCGGCGGGTTCTTGAGGTCTCGTCGCGGCGTCGTCGTCGGCGGCGGAGGATCTTCGGTAGTTCGTCGTACAGCAACCGCACCTCCATCGGTTGCTGCCCTTAGTTTTCCGAGTAAGGGCTAGGAGATCGGCCCCGGTTTGGGCCAGCGTACTGCCGGCGGTGCGGTGACATGTAGCGGCCAGGCGACGGCGAGCGGGATGGTCGTCGGGGTGTCCACTGAGCTCCTGCGAGGTAGTCGGCGATGTCGCGTGGTCTTTCACCCCGCTGTGGACGCGGCGCGTCGATGGCGAAACCACGCAGTCCCATCTGGCGGTACTGGCAGCGGCGGTAAGTGTGGCCGGCTTCTCCGCAGTGGTAGCATAGTGGGCGGTGGTCGGGGGGCACGCCAGATGTCGGTCTTCCTGCGCGTGTAGCGCTGGCTGACAGGTGGGTGAGATGGCGGCGGTGGTGGCGGCGGCGGCGTCTCGCGACGGTGGCGCGGCTGTGCGGCGTCCTGACGGGGGGCGTAGGGGAGGTGCACTACGTCGGGCTGCAGCAGCGTAGCTCATGGCTTGCAGCTGCGGCTCTGGAGGCTGCGGAACGCCCAGTGATTGCTGGATCTCCTGGCGTACGACGTCAGCGATGGAATCCACCTGATGCTGCGCTGAAGGTAGAATTTTTCGCAGCTCCTCTTGCACGATCGCTCGGATCGTCTCACGCAGGTCAGCGGTTCCTAGCACTTGGACGTCCGCGTAGCTTGTAGCCGAGAAGCTGCGGTTGTATTGCCGTGTCCGCATCTCGAGCGTTTTCTCGATGGCCGAGGCTTCGGATGCGAATTCGGCGACCGTCTTCGGCGGGTTCCTGATCAATCCGGCGAAGAGTTCTTGCTTCACACCCCCTCATAAGGAAGCTCACTTTCTTCTCTTCGGTCATGTTGGGGTCGGCGTGGCGAAACAAGCGGGTCATCTCCTCCGTCCCAACAAACCACCAACCTCCCGAAAATGTCCCAAAAAAGTTTTGGTGGGACATTTACTACTTCCCAGAAAAAACCCTACAGCGCCGAAAAACGTCCCGAGTACGCTTTAGCAACCAGCAATTTCCAACTTTGGTGTCATCCCAGAGACCTCGAAATAAGGGTTTCTCATTAATATCTCGGCTTCTATTCATAATGACGAAGCGGTTTTTTGTGTGTGGCATCTAGACATCTAAATGCACATGCCCGCAAAATTTCATGCACCTAAATCCAGTGGTGTAGCCATGGGCATGGGCGGGAGTGGCACACCGGTGAATACAATGCACCGTAGCACTCCCTGCATTTGGCTACACCACTGGATTTAAGTACACAAAATTTGGTTTGCAGGTGCACTTACACATGTAAATGCTGCGCACAAAAAATGCGCTTCGTTGTAGTAATGTGTGTTTGTGACATTTGTGCTAAGTAAACGAGGTTTACTTATAAAACTGATTACACTCATTGCAAAAATATACATTTTAATAAATGCCCAGGGCCTTGAGGATTGGCATAAATAACTGTAAATACAGAAATGATTCATTTTCAGCTGATCTTGTGCAATCTAGCCCAAATAGAAGAATCTTCACTGCACGGTTTTCTCATCTTGTTCTGTTTTTAAATATCTGAAAGAAAGAAGAACTACAGAACACAATCTTGAGACACCTACAGCATTGTTAACACTGTGTGTACCCTTCCGCGTGCGCCCTGTCCTCGAAACTCATGTGCCGCCTGCCACATATACAAAACGAATATACAAGAGAATGAGTACAGCTTACGTAAAGTAATTGCAGCCTAAGCACATTTTTTTAAAACAGTGTTCTAAAACTTGACATCAAATGTCACTTCCTTTTAAATGTGTACCACAGCCTAACCTCAATAGAGAGACACACAAAAAAAAAACCACGATAGTCGTAGAAAATGCAGCGAGTGAAGAGTTTTTCTTGCCTTTTTCTTCTTCGTTCTTTTGAGTGCGCTGCTTGACTAGCACGGTATGATGGTAGTTCCTACTAATTATTAAGATGCACAACAATGCGAGACTAGAACATAAGTTATGAATGTTGACTCTTAAGCAGTTTGCATTATTTTTGTGTCATATTTCACAAAATCAATATGGGTCATTGCTGTTGTTGCAAAGTGGGTTTGTTGGTACATCATACACAATGTCATCACATAGCGCATATTTCGCAGAAGCATACATGGAGAGTCAGCTTCTGAAAATGGGTTAATTTCCGACCACGGTGGTAATCTGGACACGTTGGTAGTCCGTTTCTTTGAACGATAAAAGCACCTTTGAGACGATCACACAACAAAGGAACGCACGCGCACACATATACAGCGCTTCTTTCCACAGTTTATTTTGTGACCCTATCATTACTTATATAGCAAAAGATGAGCACGTCTGCTGCGCAGAAGTAACAGAACATTACTACGCAACATGACGGACACCGAGAAAATCAAATTCCTTTTGTGTCAGCGCGAAAGACGGCCTGCTAATGCGCTTGTCACCCGTCCTTTCCTGCTCCCCCGCTTCTATAATCCCGCGTGGAAGCTGATTCCTATTTCTTCCCACAATTCTGCACGTGTTGAAGAAAGGAAGGCAACCGCAATTCTTACAATGCATTTCTAGGAAACCATCTGCCACGTTTCCAGCATTGTAATGGTCTTCACGCAGCCGGTCATTCAGGCTGCGACCGATTTGTCCACCGTGGCTGCGACTAGCTGCGACCACAAGATAGCGGCAGACAACACACTCGCTGACTGAGTGATCGGCTGCGTGAACACCATTACAATACTAGAAACGTGGTAGGTGGATTCCTAGCAATGCATTGTAAGAAGTTCTTTGTTCAACACGTGCATAATTGTGGGGAGAATCAGGAATCAACTTACACGCGAGATTATATGAGCAATGGAGATTGAAAAGCCGTCTATCGCGCTGACAGAAAATGAATGTGATTTTCGTGGTGTTCCTGATGTTGCCTATTGATATTTTGTTGTTCTGCGCAGCTGATGTGCTATATAAGTGGTGTAAGGATCACCATAAGCGGGGGGCAGGGTTCCCCCTTCAGGGGGGGGGGTGGAGGTTCGTTCCGGCCCCTCTCCCTATTATGGCAAGGTATGGGGCAGACTTTACGTCCCCCCCCCCCCCTCTTAGGTGACTCAAGGGGGGAAGCCTCTCCTGCCCACCCCCCGTGCGCACACCTATGGGGATCACTAAACAAACTGTTGAAAGTAGCGCCATGTGTCTGCGTGTGTGTTCCTTCGTTGTGTAATCGTATCCAGTGCACTTTTACCGCTCATAAAAATTGTTTTTTGAGTTAAGCAGCCCATATATACCTTTCTCTAAGCGCATGAACAAGTATAATAAATTTATTACATGAATAGTTAAACATTCGGTGCAAATGCCCTGGGCCAAACTCGAAACACTTTGGGACAGTTTTGTCGGCTGAATTGCCTTAATTTAATGGGCCCATAATCCACTACGAGTTCAAGCAGAGAGTGTCTTTTTTTTTTTCTCGCCTTCATTACCCTTCGTACAGGCGCTCTCTCTTCCTCGCGAGTTATTTCCGTATATAACACGTGGAAAATATCAGCACTAAACCTTGAGCCTATCAGTTATTTTGTGCTGTTCGACTACATGCTGCTTTCCCCTCTTGAGCAGCCAAGAACACACAAAACGAAGTGAAATCAGTTGATCGCACACGATAGCGACGCAAGGCAAGGCATAACGGGCGTGCGACTACATGGCAAAGCGAAGTAGGAGAATTCACTAACCCTCATATATGGAACAATCCAGAGGTTATTTCTTCGTGGCGTCATGCACGTGAACAGCCTGAGGACATCATGAATTGTGCATAAAAGACGGAAAAGACGGAATAATTCCTGTATCTTTAGTCAGAGCATGAAGTCCGCATTATCGCTTATACTCGCACATGCGTGTAAGCAGAAACCAAGATATGAAGGCTATCATTATATTTCTTCTAGTCTACAATGTAAAGCTTTCTCGCATGCAAAAAATACACGAGATGCGAGAAGAATCTTATTAGCACGTGTGGAAAACATGTACTGTTTCGGAGCAAAGCTCAAGGCAAGGCAAAATTTTTCCATTGCTACTGTCTAAAACAAGCGAATTATGTCACGAATCATCTCAAACAGGTTCTTAGGTTTTCGTCGCGCCCGCGTTTTCGTGCGACTCATCCTAGTGGAAAGGAAACAAAGACAGCAGCCGTGAACTCAGAACTTTGCGCTCGCACGCACTATTGAACTTACACCACTTTCACGCACAACACAAATATCCGATTGCAACTTCGTCGCATCGAGATGGTCGTACATACCTTCTGTAGCGATGCAAATCCACAAAAATCCTGTAATTTTGACGATGACATGTGCAATACCACACGAATCCACAGAGAACGCAATGGAGCACACAACCCAATGAAAAACCACGGCTGCACAAAGACGGCAGACAAGAAGACCGAGCGCGTCACAAAGCGCGCATGCGCGAAGCCAACAGCAAGTGCGCATGCGCGACTTTTCTTTACAGTTTTTTTTTTTTTTTCACACAAGTGTTTTGCTCCCCTCAAGGGCATTTGGGGGGATCAATGCGGGCTGTTTTGTTTTGATGGCGTTTTTATGAAAATCGTTCGTCCCGCAATGACTTTCTGGGGCTCTTTTTGGTGCCCAGTAACTTTTTAGTTGTTTGTTTATATCCAGAAAACACGTTTTGCCAATTTTTAAGAAACATAAATTTGGGAGCTCCACATTCGGGTCATTTCGGGAGATCCAAGGGAGATGGTGTGGTTTGTTGGGGTGTAGATCGAAATGTTTTCGTTAGGAAGCTGCACGCGTGTCTCCAGGATAGTTGCAGCACGTTCCTTGCTGGACGACGCTCGTGAAAGTGCCTAGGAACGTCGTCCGAAAGATATCCCAGGTTTGTAGCGCCGATTCTCTGTTCTCGAACCACGTCCTCGCCGCGTCTTCTAGGTAGAAGTAGACGTGGCGGAGTTTTTCTTCGGTGTCCCAGCTGTTGAAGGCAGCGACTCGTTCGTAGGTCTCCAGCCAGCTTTCTGGGTCTTCAAGTGATGATCCCCGGAAAGTCGGTGGCTCCCTTTGGCGGCTGCATCACGATCGCGGGAGGTGGCGCAGGGGCTGTCATTGTTGCCGCTGTCGTGGTCATGGTCTTGGTCTTGCGAGTCTTGTCGGGTAGAGGGCCGTACTCCGGCTGTAGACCTTGTTGCCTACGGCTAACTCGCTGGTCGTTGTTGGCGTCGACGTCTCCTTCACGACTGGGGCTGGGTTCACGACTTGACGGGGGGTGTCCGGTACATGAACGAAGCAGCACCTCCACCAGATGTCACGTGGTCGTGACGTCGACGAAGGCAGAAGTCGGTAGGTCCAAAATGAAACTGTTTATTAGGCCGAACTTGTGGCCGGTAAACAGAAGGTCAGATTACAGCAATACACACTGCACTGATAGCGGCGAACAGAGCGTCGGCCGTCGATGAACTGAACATCGTTGGAACGCGCCGGCTTTTATAACTCACGCGTCGAACATTCTTGTCTTATCTCTGGTCGTCGCGCAAGCTCTCGAATAATCTTGGGTGTTCGCGTCTTGCGCGCAATCTTAACAAAATGATCTACTAGAATCGTGAACCTTCTCGAACACTGCAGGCGCGGTTTGTTCACAGTCTTTGTGGGCGTAAACCGAATACAGTAAAAGAAACGCGCGTGGCAATATTGTTGATTAGTGTTCGACAGTTTCATCTCTGGAAGACTTCATGCACCTCAGGCGAGCGTCGGACGAGTGTTTTTGCCTGTGACAAGACGGATATGTGGATCCATTGTGTTCTCAATGCTGCGCTGCCCGCCTTGTCCGCGATGCAGCCGTTTGAAGGTAAATAATCTCTTCTGCTTCGAGTGAGAGAATATGTAGATAAATTATAGTGCAGCACAGAGTGTTTTGAGCGTGGAGATGATGGAACGTTGCCTTGTAAACAATGCTTTAGACACGGACGCTGTACGTGTTGGTGCTGCAAATTTTCTGTCATTTGTTTTGGAGCGTCATAAAAAACGAGTGTCGCGCAATACTTGTGTTGAACAGCATGCTAAATAACTACTAAATATACTTGTGCACAGTTGTAGCTCTGTCCGAAGGGCAAGAACGAGGCACGTATTTGCTCGGCAAATAAATATCCACAATCCATGTTGTCTCGTGTACGAGCTTCAGCTTTACTGGCTAATGCTTTTCTTTTTGTCTTTGCCGCTGGCTGTTTAAAAATCGGAATAGACCAGGGCATGATCTCTACAGATAGTATTTCTAATGTGAATTTTATAAGAATTCACAAGGAGATGAGAATTGAGAATTGTACGTGGCACGATTTGTGTTTATTGCACCGCATAAAACTGCGGTGCATCTGTACCTTTTACCAATGCATAAATATACATTAAATGTGTGCTTATTTATTCACAAACACGTTGTTGACTGTACATGGTAGATGGATTTGTAGAAAACTACAATCGCATATATGGACCTCACTTATAAATCCTACATAAAAAATATCTCGCAATGGTATATTCATCGATCGAGACGCGCATTAAGAGCCACAGTTTCTGCTTACAGAAGCTATCCGCAATTGGACCTTGTACTTGTGTTTTGGTTGAGGGCAATATCGGCTTCACATAGGGGCACACTGCACGATTTTCTCACTAAGAATAAACCAATACATGTTGTATGTTGATGAAGTTTAATTTTTGGTAGGATATTGCACGTGTAAAGTAGTCACTACAGTTTCGCTAACAGTGTAAATATTGATTTCAGATGGTCACGTACGCACGAGATCTACGAAATTTGCAAGCGTCTGCCGCCTTTTCAAGGAAGCAATCAAGATTCTTCACGGCCCGTGCAAAATCTGCAATGTTTCTAATAAATGGAGTCGAGTTTCAGAGCCAAGCTTCTTCGCTGCATGCACTGCAGGTGTCCACTGACAACTGGTCCCAATAGCAACTGGAAACAACTGGGACCAGTTCAAGTGGTTTATGGTCAAATTCCCAATGGCGACCAGTTGCCAGTGGGTCCCAACTGGGACCAGTTCAAGTGGTTTATGGTCAAATTCCCAGTGGGGACCAGTTGCCAACGGGTCCCAGTTGGAACCCACTGGCAACTGGTCCCCACTGGGAATTTGACAATAAACCACTTGAACTGGTCCCAGTTGTTCCCAGTTGGAATATTTTCACCTGGGCGCCCTCGCGTTAGATGTTTGACAGCTGTGGGCGCATGACACAGAAAAGACAATTTTAACTGTTATCCATTCCAGCAGTCTTTATTTACTGTGAAACACATCCTTTGATTCGCCGGTGGCCGGTTCGAGCTCGTAGAGCTCGCCACCGCGGCCGGTACGGCAGTGCGAGTTCGCTACGCCGCCGGCTTGATACCGACGGCTTAGCGCAGCCTTCTTACCGCTTAGAAGTTGCAGCCGATGAAATACCGGTGACACTCCGAGAAGCAACCTTCGCCGGCGGTCGGGGCGAACGCGTCGCCGACGCAGCTCTCACACCGGCCGCCGGCCACCTTGATGCCGATGTCGTGCGAAGCCTACTTCGTAACGCTTCGAAGTTTTAGCCGGTGAATCTCCAGAAGCAACCGCTGACGATTGCGACAGCTTACTTTTGTTACCGTTGAAATTATCCGTCGCAGTTCTTCGTAACTCGGCACAATTTTAACTGTTATTCATTCCAGCAGCCTTTATTTACTGTGAAACTCATTCTTTGATTCGCCGGTGGCCGGTGCGAGCTCGTAGAGCGCGCCACGGCGGCCGGTGCAGAGCTTGGCTACACCGCCGGCTTGATACCGACGACTTAGCGCAGCCTTCGTACCGCTTAGAAGTTGCAGCCGATGAAATACCGGTGACACTCCGAGAAGCAACCGTCGCCGGCGGTCGGGGCGAGCTCGTCGCCGACGCAGCTCTCACACCGGCCGCCGGCCAGCTTGATGCCGATGTCGTGCGAAGCCTACTTCGTCTAATGCTTCGAAGTTTTAACCGGTTGAAACTCCAGAAGCAACCGCTGACGATCGCGACAGCTTACTTTTGTTACCGTTGAAATTATCCTTCGCAGTTCTTCGTAACTCGGCACTTTGAAGCGAGGTATTCGCGGCGTGTCGGTGGCTTCTACTCGTGTGCTTGCTTGCATGGGCACGGCCGTTCGGACAGACAGCTCGCGGTCGGACGCTGGCGTGAGTGAAACTTCTCTCTGTCCAGAGTGGCTCAGCGGTGCGAAAGACCGTGACACGTTCACACTAAGCACCAACCGGCCGTTGTAAATCCTCGCTGCACTGATAATTTTGTTGTCTGTCGACAAATACTCACACGGTGACCCACACACGCACACACACGCACGTCATGACCAAAAATGGTTTTTAAAACTCCCATAGGGAGTTTCTACCCACGTGACCGAAAACTCCGTGGGGAGTTTAAGAAGGTCATGTCGTTCATAAACTCTCTCATTAAGCAAGGGGCGTTTTAAGACGACATGTGCCGACTTAACTCCCATACCACGGAGTAAATGATTGGGGCATGGGAGTTTTGGGGGGCTCATATGCTGGAAAAACTCCCATCTCGGCTCATTTTTGCTTACAGTGTATAGGCACCGGGCGCGGGGACTCGTGGCGCCTCTTTCGGTGGCGACGGGGAACTAATGGAATGGGAGTGCCGAAAAGGGCGCAGGCGCTTGCTGCGGGGGGCGCGGGGCTGGACGTTCGTTTCTCTTCATTGTGCTCTCGTCGCTTGTGTCGTGCGCTGCCGAAATCTACGTGTGCGCAAAGACTGAAGATTACAATATCTGAAGGGTCGGCGAAGGATCGAAAATAAATGGAAAACATAACAGGAACGGGGGGCGTGCAAAAATATACAACTGAGGAACAAGTGCAATCGGCGAAGCATCCAGTAAAGACGAGAAGGGAATGGGATACGTACGCTTTATTTTTTTTAATGTTAGGGGACAATGTTAACGTATAGACAGAATAACAAAGTATTAGGAAAAAATTCGGCAGATCCCACGTATTGTGGGGACCGATTTTATGCAAATCAGCGAGTCTATGCTGCATTTTTTTTTTAGCTTTAAGTCACGCGTAACGAGGTGGATCGACGTGTTTTTGTAGATGGAGTTGTGTGCACATAGTGTGCTTAATAAGCATGCCGACTACACTGACGTTTAAAGGCTAACTTGTGGTCTGACGTAATGTTAGCGCTCATGTTAGAGAACAGACGTCAGTGTTATTGAAACGAAGCGCACGCTACGTTGCGATTCACATTTCGTGCCGATGCTGTGAATATCATACGCGTAGCGTTGATCAGAGTATTGTTCCGGGTCGAGCAACGCTTGAATATAGCTTGCAGATTCGTACGAGCACATATGTAATGTTTATCTGACGGTTATAAAAGCGGAGCCAACATTGAAATCAAAGGGGTACATAGTAGCACAAACTTAGAAAATAAAGACACGAGAAAACAAGTACGAGGGGAGCGTCCGACCTTTCAGCTCCCTCCTACTTCTTTTCTCGTGTCTATTTTCTAAGTTTGCGCTACTATGTACCCCTTTGATGTTAACCAACTCGCCCAACAAGAAGTTTTAATAAAACAAGAAGTTTTAATAAAACCAAGATTGGCGTTAAGCCGACGTAACGTCTGTTTCATATGAGTACATGAGTAATGTTTATTACCTTGTCATGAAATTAGATAGCCAGCACTGCAACCACAATTGACGTTGGTTGCACCGACATTTCTATTGCGCATAGGATCTTTTCAAAAGTAATTTCAAGTCATGGCTTGGCTCTGTGGTAGAATATTTGATATCCCCTCAGGGTACCCGGTTTCGACTCCTGCTGGGATCCGGATTTCTATTCTTTGCATACGTCGGGTTCACGTGGCTGATGCCGGATTTTTTGGACATGCACCCGCTTAAATTATCAGTGTCTGTTCTCGCCGTTCCTGGGTCGATCCACTGTGAATCACCTGTGCCTCATACCAGCATCCATACGCCCGGTATGTGCCGCACGTGACTGGAAAGATTTTCGCGCTACTCATACCACCATATCACAACCAGACAGCCATGTTCGTCTTATTTTCGTACCCATGCACCTATGCCAATTTTGGTTAATGTCAACTTAAGGAGGCGACCACGAGAGCGCCCAGACGTAGGCGGCTAGATAAAGAAATAGAGGCATTTATAGATAGAGATAAGAAATGCTTTGCGTTTAAAATAGAAATAGGAATGGGGATGCCTAGATCTAGCTCCACATCGTAGCTTATCGCATTGAACTTCGTCTGCGGGGTGCACTTGCTTTGCCGTTGTCGCTTTTATATTCCTTGATGTCAAGTACGTGGCCAGCTTCGTGCAAGCGGTGACCGTTCTCTAAAGCAAACGCATGAAAACGCGTACGCCGGCTGGTCAAGCCTTGAAAGCCGCAACGCAATGTAACCGGCATCGCCATTAGTGCGCGTGCGCTGTCAGTACTCGCCTTCCCGCCAGGAGCCCAACAGTGAGGAGCAGCGAGTTTGGCAGTTAAAATACAAAGATGTTTATTTTACAACACTTTCGCCAATCGGGCCGGTCTCATTTGCAGTCCCGAAAGGGAGGAGGCATCGTGCCTCTGGTCCGCCTCCAAACGAAAGCAAACGCATAAAAGCACAGCACCACGCAAAGAACCCTAGTCGACTGACGTTCCGACGGTGCTCCTGGGTGTGAAGACAAGAAAAGGACATGTGTCATCCTTTCTTGATGACTTGGCGACCATTGAATGCTGCCACGACCGCAAACGACTGCGGGGGAGTCTCCCTGGAGCCCGACGAGTGGCCCCGTTATCTGAACACATGTCCGGCAGTCGAACGCTTCGTGCTTTGTTCAAGAAACACTGTTGCTGCCGCTTCTCTTTGCCTTGGGCGACAAACGAAACAGCTTACAGCTTGCGATTGTCTAAAAAGAAACGCCGCCGCTACTACTTGAATACGTTGCCGAAAGTAGCAGAGCTTTCGCTGCCGCCGCTAGGGGCGCTTTTCGGGAGGGGCGCCGCTGGCGCCGTACGACGGCCGCCCGGTGCCTAGGGCCCTTGGCTACACGAAGTTGCACGCCCTCTCTTTCCATACGGAGGGGGCGCGACGTTGCGTCAAGAAGCCACGTGCTGGCACGCTGCGACACGTACGTGTGGTCAGGCCTTAAAGGTCGTCGCTCCTCTCGCTGCGATGAGCGCGCGCCTCCACGGGGCGCGGTCGCTCGGGCGCGCGCGCTTAGCTCGTGATCGAAGCATTTGGGCAATTTGTACGTCTTATGCTTCCACCGCAAGTTTGCTTAGAAGTTACAGTGGTTAAAAAGGGCACGAAGGTCACTTCACTCGCCGCAGTGGCTGCGTTTACGAAAGGAGCGCGCTACTCAGACACGAAATAACAATTGTGACAGTTGTTCGCGCTCGTCCTGTGTATACTTGCGCGTTCGTTTCGTGCGTCTTTCTTTGTGTTAGATTAGCGCGCTTAGGTGTCGAGCTGTGACAGTTAGTCCGCGCTCGTCCTGTGTATGCTAACTTCGTTCGTCCTTTGTGCATGAGCTGCGCGCAGCAAGTTTCGAACTGCTTGCCGTTCTTCGCGTGACATTACAATTTGTTGCTGTAGCATTCACTCATTCGCCCTTGTGGCGAAACAATGCATAATAAACGTTCAACTACCTCTGTGAAGGTACGTTTCACTTTCGTGTTATACCGATTCCTTTGACGGAGGGATCAGCCATGTTTTTTTTAATCATTTGACTAATTTCTTTATTCCTCCATTTCCCTTATACATGGGCACGTAGTATCCTGAAAAGACCGACTGAACAGCGCTCTGGAGAAGCGGTACTTTAAAGGGCGGGTTCCACGAGATGGTTAAGTAACGGTTGGTTTAGTAACCCTCCGCATGAAAATTCAAGGAGCATACAGACATATTTTTCATCCCTTTGCCCAAAAGTGGGGCACTTGCAAACCTCGAGCGTATGTTCCCTCCGTGACACCCATTGTAAAGTCGTTGATTTCATTGCTACAGCTACTCTTGGTTAAGTGGCACACACTATTCGGGCGTCCGAAGATATTACATGGACGCGGAATATTCTACAAATTGTAGTTAGATCGAGTATCGCGAGTCAGCAAGACGAGCGGAGCAATTTCCGAACGACCCTTGAGCGGAGAAAACTGAGCATTCGGACCATGCGCGCAGTTCTCCAAGGTAAGGCCAAAAAATTTTCTTTTATTCATGGACCAAATAGAAACGCACAAGTAGTGTTTTTGGTACGTTTTGTAATGCACGGAATGTTATTTTTCATTATAGGTAGTTTGAGAACTAATGATTATTGTACTCAGGACTCTAGACGTCGCCAGGCACATTCCAAATGTCCCCCTGGTGACGCACACTTACCTATATGTCTCGATTAGTTGAACACTGGTGTTGAAAACAATGACACTTAAGACGTACTCAAACACTAACCTTTCACTGTCCTATAAAATGATATTTATCTTTATTCTTCCTTTAAACAGAACTTTCAATGTAACTATTACGCAACAAACTTTGCCCTCTCGGTCACACATTTCTTTTTTTCTTGAAGAAACGCCCATAAGCATCCCATACTTATAGATTCTCCTTTTTATGACGGCGGGAAATGTGGTCCATGAGGTTGTGCTTCCGTCAAAAGGATGCATTGCAGTGGACACAGGAGAAGGGACGTTCTTCTGTGTGAGAGCGCATGTGCTGATCGAGGTAGTATTTAGTCACAAACGACGCATTGCATTGCACAAAGGAAAAGCACAGGTCTCCTGTGTGCATGCGGACGTGTCTCAAGAGGTTCTTTTTCTGCTTGAAGGATGCATTGAAGTGGACACAGGAGAAGGGACGTTCTTCTGTGTGAAAGCGGATATGTTCAGTGAGGGCGTCTTTCCGCGAAAACGATGCATTGCAGTGAACACAGGAAAACGGGCGCTCTCCTGTGTGAGTGCGCACGTGGACGTCGAGGACATTTTTCCGCGAAAAGGATGCATTGCAGTGAACACAGGAAAAGGGACGCTCTCCAGTGTGAGTGCGCACGTGAGCCACCAGCTTGGAGTCCTCAGTGAATGCAGCTGGGCACATGTGGCACTAGAAGGTGCGTTCGCCTAGGTGCATCCGAAGGTGTCTGGTCATATGTGACTTAATATGGGTCACATACGTGCACTGCTGGCAGGAATGCAGTCGACGTCGTACAGGCGCCAATGAAGAAGACTGTTGCAGAGACGCAAAGGACAAGGAACCTGCAAAACCACCGAGAGAAAACAAAAGCAATGAAAATTTTGTGCGATAAGCTACATGGAACTCGGATACCGGAGCAGGCAATAAGGAAAGGTTGGTCCACATTTAAGTGAAGCACACGGTCACCCTCTCACGCCAGAACCAAACCATGTTCCCACCTTGCTGCATGCTGTGCTTTATGGAGTACATGCGTACTCCACAACCTGGAGTACTCCAGGTTGCCAGAAAAATTAGAACCTGATTTAGATGTCATTCTGATGACATCTAAGCGTCAAATGTTTTTAAATTGGCACCAAAAAAGCCAATAAACTATTATACTTTTGTTTGCATGGAAGTATCCACAGAGCAGTGCACAGCAACAGGACCATTTAATATTTTAACACATGAAGCATGTGAAATAAATTATGAATGAAATTTTCATGAATCAAACTGAAAAACTTTGAATACAGGAAAAAATACATTTATAAAAGTTATAACGGTTTCATGGTTTTTGGAGTTCAGAGCTATAAGGACATTAATGTACATTACACAAGCAACTGTTTCGTTATATTACTCCCAGAGTTTACAGATTTCCCACTAATCTTTTTGTACAGCTTCCTTAAAAGCGTAATGATACCAGGGAATGCAATGTTACTAGTACACCAGATAACGCTTCAGCCAATTAGACAGTCACTTACAGATAATTCTTTTTTTACATCTTGCAATGTCAAATGAAAGTGCTACTGCAAAACTGTTTCTGTCAGCACAGCCCAACACGTAAAAACGAAAGTATATGCATTATTGAATAGCTAGTCTGAACGAGCGCTTTTCAAGCCAAGGACAATTTTCTTCACGCTGACGTTTGAAAATTAACTCTCAATGAAATCCATTATTTTCTCTCTAATTTTAATAGACCAACTGTGAAAAAGTGAGTAGTCAATTTCATACGATTCTATATTACCAATCTGAAGGAGCAGTCTTGGCCAAATAACCATCACAATCCCAAGTTTTTAATGGATTGGGTGCAACATATGCGTAATATGGTAAATGATTTTTCAAGAACAGGCTGTTGGAATGCCCTTTCGGCAATAATCAAAGCATATGCAACTTTTTTGTTGCTAATTAGGACGAATGTAAACATATGGAAGAGCACACAGACCACCGGTAAAGTGAGCAGAAACAACACAGTTCACCCAAACATAATTTTATCCTTGGCGCCAATAGGGCTTGAACGTTAGAAATTCCTTGATCAATTGCAATTTCTTAGTATTGTAATTGAGTGTTTACTTTTTTACTTATTTCACGCGACTAGCTATCTGCTTCAAAAGAGAAGAGTTATGTATAGATATGGCAATACAAACATGAACACTTTAATATGGGCAGGAAATATTGAAAGTGCATGCCGAAATATTTACACTCCGCGTGGCGACATCCGTCGCAGGCGCGGCGAAGCAACACCCTGGGCTGCCATGCGACCAGACGCTACGCAAATCAAACACGAAAGTTCTCAAACCAAGTCCGGCGGTAAGCATGTTTCGCGCTTTTCCTCTCCTGCAAATTTGTGCTGTGTTCTTGTGAAACGTAGGGAAGACTTTTCTCAACAGTCGAGAAGGTCTACAGCACGTGCAGTGGAGACTGCGGAGACAACTTCACACATTTTTACTCAACGTGTGCGTGCACGCGTGAGTCGTAATATCTCATATTATTGGCATGCGGCCTGCGAAAGAATATAGCAATTACTTGGTGCCACATAACATGTTCCGCACGAAGTTTTGTGATAACTCAGCATTTCAACGAGGACGGCCTAATAATTGGTGTACGCTTTGCATCATTGGCGCAGCGTTCAGCTCGGAAGCCTTGTTATCCAGAAAGTGCTCGGAAGATATATGCGTGTCACGAAAATTACTGCTGTAAAACGAAATAATTGGCGTCACGCTTGAATACACACGTGGTAATGTGTACTTGCTGGTGCACTTTTACCGGGGCTCGCAGTTTTCCCTGTTCATTGCAATTATCCACTGGCGGCGAAGCTCTGCGGTTTTCGTTGCGGATGGAAATCCCTGCCTGAAAACATCGCACCGGCACAATTCCCGCGTTTTGTTGCGATCTTCACAGACAGTGCTAAGAATTATCTTCCTCTTGCACCGATTGCTTTCGCATCCGAAGACGGCGCAGAGGTGCTCAGGCGACTTCTTGTAAGCGGCGTCAACAGGCGCTTTTTCTTATATTAATGTCCCAGAGCTACCTCTTGCCATGTTAACTTGGCGCGATAGATACACACCTTGGCAGTCCAGAACCAAATCGCGTCTAGGTGCGAGAGTATATACCGCCAGGTGCCTAGGTGCCTGCGTGCGAGAGGCGTGCTCTCGTCTATACACCAGAACACAGCGAGTTCAGTGTGTGCCGCCATAATAGGCAGCACGTCGCGCCATCTGTTGCATGCGCGGTGAAGCAACACTTGGAACTGCCAGGCTAGCAGACGCTCCGCAGTTCAAACGCGAAACTTCCCAGCCCGAGTATGGCTGTAAGCATGTCTCGCTCTTTTCCTCGCCTGGAAATTTGTGCTGTTTTCTTGTGAAACGTTGAGAAGACCTTCCTCGACGGTCCGGAATGTCTACAGCACGTGCATTGCCGACTGCGGAAGCAACTTGATCAGGTACGTACTATCGCGATGCAAAGAAACGTGAACAGCGGAAAGCGTGGCTTTCGACTCGGTCGAACTGCGACATGCCTTGACTGTCGCTAAGCAAAACTTGTGCGTTCAGCCGGTGTCACCGTAGCGCTAGAATCCCGCTCCGGCTTGCGCTCATGCAGCGCATATGTATATCATTTGCCAGTCGTGCCTGGCACTCGGAACCCACACACGCGGTGCACGCGGTGCGAAAGTGCCAGCCAGCGCTAGATGTAGTGCTACGCCGGCTGAAAGCACAGATTCGCCTAGCGACAGTCAAGGCATGTCGCAGTTCGACTGAGTCGAAAGCCACGCTTTCCGCTGTTCACGTTTCTTTGCATCGCGACAGTACGCCGTTACATTTGTACTAAACGTGCGCAGTGTGCGTGCACGCGTGGGAGTCCTAATATCTCCTATTATTGGCATGCGGCCTGCGAAAGAGTACGGCAATGATTTGGTGCCGCATACTACAGGCATACTGCACGCAAATTACTGCTGTAAAGCGAAATAGCTGGCGTCACGCTTGAATACACGCAGTAAGTGTACTTACTCGTACACTTTTACTGGGCTCGTAGTTTTTCCTGTTGACTGCAATTATCCACTGGCGGCGGAGCTCGTCGTTTTTCGTTGCGGATGGAAATCTGTGCAATCTGAAAACACCGCACCGGCACGATTCCCATGTTGTGTTGTCATCTTCACAGACAGCGCTGAGTGATATCTTCCTCTTGCGCTGATTGTTTTCGCATCCAAAGACAGCGCAGTGGTGCCCAGACGACTTCTTGTAAGCGGGAGCGGCGTGAATAGGCGCTTTCTCGTATTTTAAGGTCCCGGACACGCCGCTTACCATTTAACAGATACACGCCTTGGCAGTTCAATACAAACATGGCGTCTAGGTGCGAGAGTATGCCGCCGGGAGCCTAGGCGCCTGGGTGCGAGATAGGCGTGCTCTGGTCTATAGAATACGAATGTTGACACAGCGAAACCAATGCACTCAGTACTAATTTCCTTATTTTAGCCCACCACATATGGGTATACTACAGTAGAATCCAGATTATGCGAATTCGTAGGGTCGCAAAAAATATATTCGTATGAGCAGAAATTCTTATCACCTGAAAATGTGTGAAAGCAGTATGTCTGCTTGACTAAGCACTATTTCGTACGGCTAGGTACGCAAGGTTAATATGGTGATTAGAAGAAAACGGCCTTCTACCGCACGCTCAATACGAATTCAGACTTGTTCTTGTATTGTGCCTTTACATGTGGGAAAAATGGACCGTAAAAGAATATTTCATTGCAAAATGTGCCTTAGAATAGGGTGGCTTACTTAGAAATCGCCGGATATAAATCCCACCCACAGCCGGCAACCGTCATTTTGTCATGGCGTGTGTGACGTCACGCGCTTCATAGAGTGGGGCTTTCGTCTTCTACCTAAGTTTGACCACTGCAAACCGTTCGATTTTCATCGCCGAACTTAAGAAATAGCTCCATTGCATGCGCAGCTGACCACGAACCAATATCGTTGGCCCGAATACAGACACTTGCAAAATAAGCGGCATGTTACGTCACGGCTCGCGAGTGCACCACTGTTGTCAGACTTCTAGGGTCGCTCGCGTGTTTATAAAAACGCTCGTTGCAAATTAAGTTCTCGACAAAATGCGCTGAAATTTCGCCAGCTTATTCGTGAACACCTAAGGATTAACCCGCATAAGGCAAATTATGAGCGAAATATGGGCGTCATGCCCCCTTTAAGCGGCCGGCAATTCGCCGGTCAAAGCGCATTTAGCCTCGCCTGTCACAGCCGGCGGAGCGCCGGCTGCGGAAACCATGGGTTAAAAGGCACTGTCAACGCAAGGTTAATATGGCGATTAGAAGAAAACGGCCTTCTACCGCAAGCCCAATACGAATTCAGACTTGTTCTTTCCAATCAAGCTATTCTTTGTCTTCGTATAGTCGTTGGGTTAGACATCGAAAAGGCCTTTCCCTCCCCTTGCATCAATTATGCAAGCTGCGCAAGAAACGCAGACCAAGGGCAAGACATAATTTTAATACCGCGTTTCTGGAAGGCGAAACGTTTCTGGTTTGTGTTGGCAACGAGCGCAGCTCCTATATTCACAACCGGGTTAGTGTTCTGCAGGGGAAGCGTAGTCTCCCCTACGCTATTCAAGCTTGTCCTATATAGCCGCTCTCCCTCTAAGACTGGAGGAAATCGAATGCATTAGGCGCGCTATTTATGCTGACGATGTGACGCTCGGGACAATACGAAAGGTACGTTGCCTGGAAAAGCAATAGAAGACTATATCAGTGATTCTTCCCATATGCCTACAGGTTAGTGCTTATACCCTCACAGGGTATCGCGATAACCTTTTCTACCAAAAAAGTTTATTGCGCCACTGGCCTTGCCGACGCCAAAATATACGGCAAAAAAGCCTTCCACTTCTTTAGAAGCGCAGATGGGTCGATCAATGATTCCCACTTCCGCGCGATAGCGGCGAAGCCTTTGCTGGTAAGCATCCGGAAAGAGCGAAGGCGAGATGGTGGACGCCGACGAACGCGCCAGTATGAATGGCCCGGGGCCGACAACCCTCTCACCTTCAGCTACCTGCTTCGACACGCGCGTGTACTTTAAGCCTATACTGCACGCTTTTGACAGGCGACAACTTGAGCGGCTGAGCCACCGATCGCTGCCACCTCGTTGTGCGGGACCGTGTTCAAGTGTGCGCCGCTCTTATCATTAGGGAGTTTTGGAATAGGGGCCCCAAAGAAATAGCGCCGAGGTCACTGCGCATGCGCGAAACCTGAAGATCGTTTGGGTTTTGCGTTGGGGACGGTATTTCTCGAATTTAGCGGGAGCCCCAAAGCTAGGTCCCAAAAAGCTTTGCGTCAAACACTCATGGCGGCACGCAGTGAAGTGACGGTTCTCGGCGTGCTCTTGGCTGATAAGAGTGCGCGTGTTTACTTTAAG